>JAODAL010001206.1:0-243528 GCA_025379985.1 Phyllomedusa bahiana | reverse complement strand
TTGGGATCAAAAACCCTTATACCACCCACGTTTAATAATAAACTTTTATTTAATTGGAGCACAGGTTTAAAACTGCACCATACATCTGCGCAGTGTGAAACGCCCTAGGGGAAAGGATAGGGTTTCTAAAACTCTGAATGGCTGTGAACATGTAGGTTCCAGTGAAAGGTAGAGATTTTTGTCCACAGAACAAACGATGCAAATAAGTATTAAATTTTCCTTCTCATAACATCTTTGCAATAATATAACATATAAAATCCTGTGGTATCAATATTGATTCATCCAAAGTCAATCTAGTCCATTTAAATACATGCCCTATCCTGGATCTTAGCTCATCAACCTCAGGACAAGACACTCAATCTGTTGTGAGGTTTTGGGGTACACCCCCTTTGTCAAGCGTCATGCGAAAAGTTGCAACATGGTGAATGTCCTGCTCTCAGCTACAGGATCGTGTATCCAGGAAAGGACATGTATTAAGTGAACTAAATGGACTTTGGATGAATCCATATCGATACCACAAGTTTCTACATATTATATGAATGCGACGACTTTATGAATAATATAACTGTTTGCACATTTGTAAAAAGAAAGTTATAATAAAAAGAAATAGGAAGGAAAATATAATATTTAATCGCATTGTGAGTTCTGTGGACAAAGATTATTAAAGTTGGACAAAGGAAAGCCTGAATAAAACACATGTGGAGCCTGTGGTGATATAATTAGTAATAGGTCAAAAACATATAGGTTGGAATGTGTCGTACAGTGGAGGCGCTATAGCTGGCATAGTGGAAACTACTGCAGTAGTAGCTATTCTGTGAGCACTTCTGTTTGATTAAAACTAATTTAACACTATTATGTAACTGGACATCATGGGCGGCATGTATGAATGGGACTGCGGCAGATATCTGGCAGCTTTTCAGCCCGATATCAGGCACAGGCCCGTTTGCTGCACTGAAATCCCTCCCGCACGCCATTATCAGGCGCATTACATAGCGCCTGCGGCACTTTGTAATGCACCTGATTTCAGGGGGCGTCCGGGATCCGGAGCGCACTAGAACCGTAGCAAAGTTATAGATTTATAGGTTCACTACAGCATTTCTAGGCACATTACTGCTGGAACAGGTATACCACTTTTAAAGTAGTATACCTGAGCCAGAAGTTTCATACTAGCGCTAGAATGCGCCTGATTTATGACCCGCTGTAAAGCCACATTCTAGCCTAGTGTTATGCGCATGAAATTTTGCCACATTTCATACATGCCGCCTGATGTTTGGAGCAAATCTGTTTGGACGTTTGGCATAAACTTTTTTTGTGGCACAGTGGCCACAACCTCAAATAATCTATGTGGTTATATTGTGATGTCAGTCCGCTGTATAGACTACTAGCTGGGACTACTTCAAATATTGTTGAGACATCTGGTTCTTATCCCACAGAGAAATAGTAAAGGATACTTGTACTCCCATATAATATGTACTAACATCAATAAAAATGGCCCATAGGTGAATCACAGTATGTGTACTACTAGTAGCATTAGCAGAAAGTGACTTGGTTTGAATAGTATAATTAGGAACTGTAACTAAGTGCTTCAGCTAAGTGCATGCTATTGATGGCCAACCCCACTATATTCATCTACAACACACCAAAATGAATTTGTCACACTAAAATGGCAACAAAATATTTTGTTGCCTAAGGGTATGTTCACACGGTGTATTGCTGCGAGTATTCTACGTGCTGCAATACGCGGGGTGTTTTGGAGCGACGCGTCTTCCCAACGCACAGGGGAGAGGGGGGGGAGAAGGGGGCTGGGGGCCGACCCATAGACATTCATTGATAGCGGCGCGTATTCGCCGCTAACAATTTGACATGTCACTTTTCTCCCAGGCGTACAATACGATCAGTGTTGTACGTGCGGGGGACAACACGTAATCCATAGCTCTCTATGAGAGCTATAGATTACCGTAATCACGGCGCGCATTTCACCGCGTATAACGCGCAATACACGTCGAAATACGTGGCGAAATGCGTGCCAAAATAAGCCATGTGCACATACCCTAAAAGTTTTGAAGGTTCGCGACAAACATATCCTCCAGGCGAGTAATACAGCGCATCCCTTGTGGTTACATACCTTTTACTAATTCCGCCTGGAACCTAACATGGAACATTGGATACCTTTCCTAGATATTAAATTTTAGAAACATGCATGAAAGAAGTAAAATAGCATAAAATAAGAGACAAATTACTCACTTACTGGACAGATCCCTACAACTCCTATGGTGGCGCTCATATCCTCCCTCATAGTCTGTGTTTATTTAGCTGCAGTGGTAACCAACTTACATTCGGTGGATGGTTTAAAACTGCTGAGGTCAGTGGTTGGCAGTAGCCTTCATGTCATTGCTGCACCCAAGTGACCAAAGATCAATGAGGACACGAGTGACTGCAATGGATTCTAGAAGTATAAAGTTGTTGGACGACATATTAAAAGCAGGAATCACTTTTTATTCCAGAGTGAGTAACACCATTGCAACGTTTCAGCCCATCAACATGTGCCCTTTCTCAAGCAACATAAGATACAAGTGCATAAACATGTATATTTATATATAGGTATACAAAAACCTCCCATACGTCAAGTGAACCAATAAAGTGATATCATTAATAATTAATTATAATCCACCAGTGTAACTAAACATACATAGGCTAACACAATGAGTTACAGCAAGACCTCAACTAACATTATTAACTCACAAGAAGGGGAGTCCCGTCAGAGGATGCATATTCTCAATGATCGGTGTATCTCGCCGTCCTCTAAAGTGAACTGCGCATGTCCGGAAGACAGTAATCCGGATGTGCCAGACAAGCCGGCTTAACTAACAACTACTGCGCATGTCCAGGACAGCAAAGCAAGACTTCACATTCATAAACAGCCCGTACATTGTATCGAATGCCGAATATATCATATACTAAATGTCATGTTCTATATATATATATATATATATATATCATATTATATATATATATTATATTATATAATATAACATAACTAGACAGGGAATGCAACTGAACTTCCATATACATTACAATAGATCCATATAATACATACATTGTCACATATCCCAAAACAGGGACTAATAAACTATAGATAATAGCACATAGGAATATTTAAATTACACCATTATTGTTTCTATGTGTAAAGAAAAAGAAAATCTTAGACAACAGAAGCATTCCGTCCATCACTATAAATATATATATCTTTATTCCATCATGCAAAATTTAGCTTTCGTCACAACTGCACTTTTTTTTTTTGCAATGGACTCAGACTCTTGTAGGTGAGAAATGGATGCTTTATTTTATGCCATTTTTATCCTGGAATTTTTTTTTTTATTCTTGGAAATCGCTTCTAAATTCAACTCTGAATTTCTGTTTTAACTTTACATGCTACACAGTAACAGACTCTAAAACTATTCCCTTTGAGCAATATTAAAATGATTTGAAACTCGTAATAAAGTGGAATAAACGTGCATACTGTCACACGGTGTCTTGAACTCTTTCAGCAGCGATGGAATAGTGTCCAGTGGTATATAATCCTTGTTCAGCTCTTTGCGCCTCTCCGCCTGCGACATACTTAATAGACGCTCTGTAAGACAGAAAAATGGAAAGTAAATATCTTTTGAAAACAAAAAAAGGAAGCATTTAGCTGTAAGCCGGCCGTGCACGAGAATGAGGCCGTCCTCCTCATTCACTTCTATGGGAGCTTCCGAATATAGACGAGTGTGTGCGCTTGGCTATATTTGAAAGATAACATTGAAGTGAGTGGAGAGGACAGCCACAAGCGATGCCCTCCTCATTCACATGCAGCTAGCTCACTACAAGCGGCCAGCACTGGGATTTTACATCATGATAAGACCCTGTTAAATCTGGAAACCTGCTACAAGTCCATCTTGTCTCACAATCAGGTTACCTGCTGCATATAGAAGTCCATAGAAAAGAGAGGGCAGCAAATAGAGACCAAAGCAGAGAGACAGATGCATTTCAAAGCTTGGTAAGTTTTAGGCCGGTTTCACACAGCGTATTCGCGTTCATTGCGCTGTTGAAATTACATGCTTGCAAGCGCATAATTTCAACAGTGCAAACAAGGTGTTATAGCCCTAAGCACATCTGTGCCTTCTATTCTTTACTATTATCCAGCACGTATACACCTGAAAATAAGTGACATGTCGTAAAATACGTGGCGTGTGATTGACACATGTTTTACATTGATGTCTATGATAACTGTATAGTAAATTGTTTGGGCTGTATTTTGGCACGTATTTTGGTGAAGTTACCAAAAGATGCCATGTGAACACGCTCTGCTCACCACAGAACTTGATTCACAGCTTACTCTGCTTAGTACTGCTTTATAATGTGATGTATGCTGCTACCTCTGAAGGTGGATTATAGCGATACAGGGGAGCAGGATCTTCGTGTGTGTAGTGTAGTGTAGTGTAGTTTATGGGAGATATCATAGCAGCTACTCTCTACCCGGTTTAGGGATACCTGAGAGGGAGCCTACCGAGGAGAAAACTGTACTATATGTCCATCATCTAATGACCAGAAATAATGCTGCTCCTCATGTGCACACACGACTTCTCATCCTGGAAACTTACTTTATCATTCAGGTACGCTTTGGGGAGTGGCACAAATCTACTTCACATACCATATAGAAACATATGACCCATTGACATTCATTATTCGCGGCGCATATTCGCCGCGAATAATTGTCATGTCACTTATATCCCCGCGCGTACAATACGATCGTATTGTACGAGTGGGGAGAGGAGGTGTAATCAGGGTGGATAAAAATCAATGTTTTTTTAAAAAAAATAAAAAAAAAATCGGTATTTTTTTATTTAAATCGGATTATTTTCAATAAAATGCTTTTTGAGGAAATAATTTACCATTCAAAGGTTCTTCCATCATGAGATAAAGCTGAGTTGTTTAACTCAGTAGAATAAAGGCTGTATATGTGTACATTCACAATGCCATGCTCTTCAGGGGTTTCTGTAGGATTAGTGGGCATTTCTCTCCTATATTATCACAGCCTCGCTTTACTTACGCAGTTTCAAAAACTGAATTTGACTCCGCAGAGGTCCCACCCTCTCTTCTTCACCAGCAAAAATGTTACAACATGAACAGAGTTGAGAAAAAGACCTTAATCCTATTGTTCTAAAAACCTATGAATACAGAATCAACCCCTTCAGTGCCAAGTCCAAGAAGTTAGACAATATGTTCGATTGTTTGGAGTGGAATAGATCTGAAACAACACAAGAAGAATGTGAATCTAAGTGTGAGGAGGAGGAAGGGCAAGCAGACAAGAAAATGAAAGTGAAACTTTGAGCACAATACTGCAGCATAGCCAAAAACAGACAAGTCTGGATCTGTTTGTGTTTTACGATCTGAGGTTTATTACATACTTTCCCTTATAATGGCAGCAGGCCGTAAAAGAGACCCAGTTTGGGAATATTTTAATGAAAGCTCCTTCGCCTATCGGTTAAGGAAAGGAATGCGTGCAAAATGCAAACGATGCAAACGATGCACACACAGCAGATACTTACAAGAGTGGCATAAAAGCTATAACGACATGTGAACAAAAAATTCAAATGCTAGTACGCAGTTTGGTCAACAATGCTGCAAAGTGTCCAAAATGAGAAGAGATTTAGAAGAGCAGGGAGGGAATACAAAGCTACTAATAACATATGGTTCGGTGCTCATTTGCTGCACCTCTTAGCCCAAAAACTTAAGTGTTTCCAGAAATAAAGGCTAATGTTGGGTTTAAATTGCTAAATACTTCCCTTAATAATCATTTTGCTGCAGCAGCTCTGAAAGGATGGGTGGAACCAGCTAACGCTCCCACAAGATGTTAGATGGAACTCTGTGGTGGACTGTTTTGAGCAGTATATCAAAACTGGCCTATTCTGATGACACTTTGTGAAGAAAATCGGGAAAAAATAGATTTGGGACTGTCAAAGGCCAAAAAACCTCAACATTGGGTTTAAAAGAAATTGTTGAACATATGCTGAGCTTCCTGAAACCCATCTCTCAAGCTTTAAACAAAATACAGAAAAATAGCTGTTTTATTGCGGATGCTGTTGAAATTTGGAAAGGAACTGAGTGAACACTTAAAAACAGAACTACACAAAGACAGAATTAAATTACAAGCAGTAAACAAACGAATGGGACAAGCACTGACTCCAGCTCATTTTTTGGCAAATATTGTCAATATCCAATATCAGGGTCAAAACCTAAGTGCTGAGGAAGAAGAATTAGCTATGACATGGGTATCCAGCAATCATCCATCTTTAATGCCAACTATAGATAACAACCTCCAGAGCTAAGGGGGGGAACCATTCAAGAAATATATGTTGACTGGAAGATATTTTAAGGAAGGTCACACCAGTTAAACTGGTGGAAGTCATTAGCGCTTGGATTTTTAGAGACTGTTCAAAGTAATGATTTCACTTTAACAGCAGCAGCTCTTTCTGCAGGCTTGAAAGAATATTTCTTCCTTTGGACTCATTCATTCTAATTGAGAAATCGGGTTGGGACCCCAATAAAGCAGGAAAGGCTTGTTTTTTCTTTTCCAGACTATGAATAGGGAACAAAGAAGAAGATAATGATGAAGGATGACGAAGGACAAGTGTGCTACAGAGGGACTGCAGGGACAGTAGTATTTTTAAGTTTTTCATGTGTCGGCTGGGGACCAGTCTAAGTTTCTTAAAATTATATATATAATTTTGTTTAGCCAAATTAGTTAACAAACATGGATGTTTTGTTTAAGCAAATAACTTATGCTGTAATGTTGTTATTGTTTCAGTTTAATAATTCTATTTAAATTGTTATTAAGGTCAGATTATTTTTCTCCTTCCTAAGTACAACAGAACATTTGGGGTCCAAATATAAATGATTAACCATTAAACTGGGGGAGTAAAAAAGTGATATAAAAGTGATTCTAAAAATCTTCATCTACTTGCATGTTAAAATAGCAAGAACTAGTTTAGGTAGAAACTTTGATTTAAAATCACTGATTTAAATCAAGCCTTACTGACTAGTGATTTAAATCGTGATTTAAATCAGTTAGATTTAAATCAAATCCACCCTGGGTGTAATCCATAGTTCTCTATGAGAACTATGGATTACCGTAATATCCGTACGCTTCTCGTCCGTATTAGAGTGAAAATACGCGGTGAAATGCGCGCCGCAATTACCGTGTGTGAAAATAGACTAAGTCACCATCACTAGTTTCAAAACTAACCTGAAAACCCATCTCTTCAGGTTCGCCTATCACCTACAATAACCCTGCGACCCCCAACACCAACCCAAAAACCCTTCACCTCCTGTCTCTTTCCTCCTTGTAGATTGTAAGTCTTCATGGGCAGTGTTCTCTCTCCCTCTGTACCAGTTGTAAGTAATTTATTCTTGTCATTGTACTCTCTTGGACATATATTATGTATGTAACCTCCCCCCACCTCGAATATACAGTGCCCTGGGATTAACTGTGCTTCAAAACAAATAATAATAATGACCAGAAAACCACAATTCTGTCGTATTCTTGGTTTGTTTTTGTACACCATTCAAAAAGTGGGATAAATGACATGATATTGTATTAGATCAGATTAATTTATTTTGTTTTATTTTTATGTGAAATGGGAAAGCTTGTAGTTTTTTGTTTTTTTTTAGAAAAATGTAAATTTTTTATTTTTAAACATTATTACAATTTTTAAGTTCCCTTAGGGACTTGAACATGTGATCACTTGTACTATCTACTGCAGTACTGATTTACTACAATACATAGTCATTACATTGACCTCTCATTACACCCTGTTTAATAGGAGTACAATCATTATAGTTAGGTTATGTCTACACTGCCCTGGATTCTCGTTGGATTCAGTATTTAAAATCTGCCGAAAATCCAACTGTCCCCATCGTTGTGTAGACCGCAACGGAAAATCTGTGTTATAGTCTATGAAGGATTTTTTCGACATTTTAACATATGCTGTGTAGACATAGCTTTACAGTGGCTTTCAAAAAGTCTCCAGCAGGCGTGGCAACTGAACAGCACCCTGTGATAACGTCACGGTGGGGTGAGGCCATCCGGGGCTGTAAAGGACCCCCACATTGTAATCATTTAGACACTGCAGTGTCGGACTGGTTTAATAGCCAAGATCTGAGTTGTCTCTCTGACAGGCGGCACCCACCGTGTATGGAGCAGGCTCAGCAAGTGAGGCTTAGCATTGCCTGGATGTACCGGTATGTCCTGGTATACTACAGGGCTAATAACAAAAAAAACAGCTCTACAGTTTATTTAGAGAACTGGCATGGTTAAATGAGTTAGGATATGCCCTGTTGTCATTTACTGACATATCAGAAAATTACCATGATTATATTAGCCCTGTGATAAAAGTTTGTCCCATAAATTGAGATATTTTCTGCACATTGGGACCCTAAAATCTTATTTTTGCAAGTGACTGACAGATTAGTCCTGAAAGTTGACAACTCTTTGTTAGAGCTAAAATTGTCTTTTACAGTCTCCCTCCGAGTGTAGGTTGCACAACCGGTCATGCATGTGACATGGTTAGATAACAATGCCAGGCTGAACTTTCTAAGTAGGAAAGTGGCAGAAAATGCTAAAATAGGCTGTTACAATGCATCACATCTGGCACCAGTACCTTCAGGTACTAGCAGCTTACCTTTATACTCCTAGGAATTGTTCCTGTGTTTAAGGTATTTAACTTTGGGTGGTCCCCTGATGAACACTCTCTATTCTATATGCTTGAGAGGGGGAAACGTGTCGATACGTAGCAACGGTCGTCTATCTTAGCACATTATCTACTTCTATATTCTATATTGAGCACTATTATCTTTTCTCTGTTTGGCTGAGGGCATTAACAGGGTGAAACAGGGTAGGTCTGGGTATACAGGGACGCCTTTTTAGGGGCGATAACTTTGTTTCTACGGTAATAGGAGTGATCGTGGTCTAATCTAGGGACAGTGTTTATTGCCGACTACTTTTTCCTCCTATCCCACCACCTGTATATGGATTGGCGGATCTCTTGGTCTCATGGAAATGGAGAAATGAGATATGAAGGAAAAGACCATTTATGTATCTGTAAGTAACACTCTTCATAAATATTGTGAATTATCTATTGTATAATATACAGTGCTGTATATAGGTATGGTGTTCTTTTGGATGACCAGGTATAGGCCGACCATTGAATTTAGTGACAGAATGATAACATTTTTTAAAAGTATAAAAGCAAAGTTTACATTTTAGCCATTGGCAATTATTCTGTGATATTCACATGAAAACGAAGGATTATCACATCCAATAGATTGCACTGCTGAGCTCTTCTGCTCTTTCCCATAAGCCTTTGTTTATATACAAAATGCCCTTAAGGTGAAAAAGGCGATTAAATTGTTTCAGACCGATATGGTGCTCATTCTCCCAAAATTAGACATATTCCCCCTTCTAACTCACATTCGTCTCTATCCCAGCCAACCAGTAAGCTCTGCTCTGCACCAGGGCCGTTCCCAGGCTAAATTGCACTCAGGGCGAGGTGAAGAAATTTCACGCCCTCTCTCCCCTCACCCGCCTGTAACATAATGCACCACAATGCGTCACCATAAACCAAAGCCAAAATATACAAAAATCGCACAATCACACGTAACACAAAGCGCTACGTTTAAAACAACAAAATAGTCATACAGTTACCAATTAACACTGCTACACTAAACCAGAATCCGAGGCTAATAGTACCAATGTCCTACTAAGACCACGTATCACCAACACATAGTGACCGAATACCGCCACACCATGACCACGTATCACCAAATAGTGACCGAATAATACCACAACACCATGAATACACATCACCACCACATAGTGACTGAATAATACAAACTGACCATTATACTATAACCAAAATTACCAGCATACAGTGACCATACAATGATGGATACCAGTTGTACATATAAATGATTACAGTAAAGTTATATCTAGTGACTCATAGGAGACATCTCTGAAGAGTTGTTCTTTTTCTCTTCTTCTTCTCCAGCTGTCTCAGACCGCCATGACGTCTTCTCCCGGCCTCGACTCTTCAATGTAAAATTTACCAAACAAACATCTTAGACTCCTCACTTTACCATCACTTCTCTACCAATTCCTATCTCTATACAAACTCCCCATCTATAGCACCTCATATGCTAGCCATGTAGTAGCCCCTGTAGCCTTACATAAGCCCATGTAGCTATGTAGTAGCCCCCTGTAGCCATGTACTAGCCCCCTGTAGCCAGACAGTAGCCCCTGCAGCCAGGTAGTTATATGCCCCATGTAGCCATGTACTACCCACTGTAGCCAGATAGTTGCCCCTTATAGCCAGATAGTAGTCCACTGTAGCCATGTAATACCCCATGTAGCTAGATAGCTTCCCCCTGTAGCCATGTAATACCCCCTGTAGCCAGATTGCTGCCCCCTGTAGCCAAATAGTAGCCCACGGTAGCCAGATAGCTGCCCTCTGTAGACATGTAGTAGCCCCCTGCAACCAGATAGTAGCCCCTTGTAGCCAGATAGTAGCCCACTGTAGCCATGTAATACCCCCTGTAGCCAGATAGTAGCCCACTGTAGCCATGTAAAACTCCCTGTAGCCAGGTAGTTACTCTTGTATCACCACCTGTAGACAGGTAGTTACCCCTGTAGCCATGTAACACCCCCCGTAGCCAGGTAGTTGCCTCTTTAGCCATTTTAACCCCCCCCATAGCCAGGTAGTTGCCCCGTACCCATTTTAACCCCCCTCCCCCATAGCCAGGTAGTTGCCCCTGTAACCATTGTTAACCCCCCATACCCAGGTAGTTGCCCCTGTAGCCATTGTCAACCCCCCATAGCCAGATAGTTGCCCCTGTAGCCATTGTCAAACGCCCCCCCTCCCCCTATAGCCTTTGTCTGTAGATGAACGTCACTGGTTTGGCTTCAATCCTTTTAACATTGCAAGACTCTTGTGAGTCACATGTGAATTGAGGATTACTACGTCCAATAGATGGCGCTGGCGAGCTCTTCAGCTCTTTCCCATAAGCCTTTGTTTGCATGCAGAGAAATAAGACAAGCAATGTTTTTCGTGAGCCACACAAAGCCTTCTTCATTAGGTGTTTAGTATGATATAACTCTGGTTATCATTCATTATAGAATGGATAATTAAAGCCTTATGAATCCTTTTTTTTTATGCTACTTCTATCTTTGTCCTCCCTTAATCCAGCTTTTGGGAAGTAAGGATCGGCAGCTACTTCCGAAAGCTTTTGGAGTTGTGAGAGAAAAAGCTTACCCCTCTCCATCTTGAAAATTTTAAAATACTATACAAGATGTACGCTATTTTATTTTTTCTGTGTATTTATACGTACTGATAGAGTCTCTCTTTTGCTTCAGATAATTTGCAGTAAACATGTGGTAGAAGCTGCAATTGTCAGGAACAATGCTACAAGGTGATACTATATTCTTCACATTCCTGTGTTAAAAGCAATGTTGTCACCACAGTTCACATTTAGAGATGAGCCAATGTCTGAACATCCATTTCCTACTGTTTGAACAGTTTGCTGCACACTTGTATTCCATGCCAAGTACAGTTTAGTAGATATTATAGTTGCCATGTTTTGCAGAGATAATTTATTCCACCAGAGTAAATTGTTATCTTTCTCAGCACACGGCTTGTTTACATCTTTAGTTATCATCCCTTTGCGTTTTCTAACATATCCAGGTAGATGATTGTACTAACTCTAGCTAACATTATGCCATTTTCTAGTATACTTGGTGTATCAATATCTCCAGCTCCACAGTGGTCATTGAAACGACACATTCAGCAACTAAATGTAAAAGTTTGTGCCCAATCATGCCTATTTTTTAATGACATCTATTGTATAAGGACTTAGTAAATACCAATGTTTTCTATTAAATAATTCTAGGGCATCTGTCCTTAAAGGGGTTGTCTCCCTACAAAGATTGGCTTTCAGCATGAAGGGAACAGTAAATTAAGACGTTTCCCAAATACACTGCTCCAAAAAATAAAGGAAACACTTAAAGGGGTGTTATCGTTTCATTAAATGGTCTTCAGAATAAGGGGACAGTGAAAACAAGCAACTTTGCAATTGGATGTCATTAGCAAAGCTGCCTTGTTCTCACAGTGTCCCTTATCTTGTGTTTTTATTTACACTGATATCCAGTGTGGGTCTAATCCCTCCTGATCCCTCCTCCTTGCAATTCACTAGCTGAGAGCTCATTTACATTCTGTACAGCCCCTGGGTCGATTCACGGAGCTGTGTCTCTGACTCAGGAGTTAGGGGCCGTAGCATTTTCTGTCTCCACACATAGCAGAAACAGACTGCAGCAGATTGTACAATGAGAAAACATGACAGTTTTGTCCCTGTGCCTAACTCTCCTGCATAAACGCATATCTGTGCCGTTCTTAGAAAGCTGTAATACATCTCCAGCTGTGAGAGATCAGTGCTCAGATTAGATTGAATGCAGCCTGTGGTATGTATACAGCTCTTATAAAATAAGACTGATAGGGAGAGACACAGTGATATGTGGACTCAGTCTCAGGCCAGCAGTGAAGGGGGGATGATGTCATCCAGCTGGGAGGGGAAGAAACGCCCCTGCATTCACAGAGTTGAGAAGCTAAGAGCAGTGTGAATCAGCCGAAGTAAGGAAGCGATACATCCCCTTTAAATAACACTTCCTAGATCTCAATGAATGAAATATTCCAGTTGCAATTCTTTATTCATTACATAGAGTTATGTGTTGAGAACAATAAAACATAACATGAGCAATGAAAATCAAAATGAATATCCCATGGAGTCTGGATTTGGAATGATACTCAAAACCAAAGAGGAAAATCAAATTTCAGGCTGATTCAACTTCAGTGGAAATGCCGCAAGACAAGGAAATGAGACTCAGTAGTGTGTGTTGCCTCCACGTGCCTGTATGACCTCACTATAATGCCTGGGCATGCGCCTGATGAGGCACCGGATGTTCTCCTGAGGGATCTACTCCCAGACCTGGGTTAAACCATCAGTAAACTCCTGCACTGTCTGTGTACAACTGACCACTAACAAACTGGTCATGCTGGAGGATGTTGCAGGCAGCAGAACATTCTCCACTGCGTCTCAAAACTCTGTCACGTGCTCAGTGTGAAACTGCTCTCATCTGTAGAGCAAAGGGCGCCAACCGAATCTGTCAATCTTGGTGTTGTCTGGCAAATGCCAATCGCCTTGCAAGGTGTTGGGCTGTATGCTCAACAGCAACTTGTGGACGTCCAGCCCTCATACCACCTTTATAGAATCGGTTTCTGACAGTTTGAGCAGACACATTGATATTAGTGGCCTGCTAACAGGCCTGTTTCTCTTTGCATAAAAGAGGAGGTAGCGGTCCAGCTGCTGTGTTGTAGCCCTCCTATGGCCACCTCCACGGCTCCTGGTGTTCTGGCCTGTCTCCTGGTATGTGCTCTGGGCACTGTGCCAACAGCTTGCCACAGCTCGCATTGATATACCATCCTGGATGCACTACCTGATCAACTTCTGTGGCTTTCAGGTACCCCTAAAGTGGAGTGCAATGAGAAAATGCAAAAGTGACCAAAACAATAGCCAAAAAGGATGAGAACAGAGAAATGGTCTGTGGTCACCATCAGCAGAACCACTCCTTTGTAGGGGTTGTCTTGCAAATGGTCTATTGTTTCTACCTGTTGTCTGTTCTATTTGCACAACAGCAGGAGAAATTCACAAAATCGGTGTTGATTCATCACTGGACAGGTTGATTTCACAGAAGTGTGATTGACTTGGAGTTACATTCTGTTGTTGAGGTGTTCCATTTATTTTATTAGAGCAGTGCATATTTTTTATTTTCTTTGTTGAGGAGATAAGAGAGATTTTATCTGCTATAAGTGCACACAGTCTGCTCTGGTTACCGACCTGCTCTCCTCTTCTCTCTCTGCTCTATCTTATTTGAAAGCAGAGAGTGACGTCACTACAGGTCGGCGCACAGGACTGCTGGCAGCTTGAGAACAGAGTGTGTTATCTCCAACAAACAAAGGAAATTCATTACTTTTGTTTTCTTTAGAGCGCTTCAGAGCTCATAGATAAGACCTCTTGCTCTCATGTTAGTGCAGTTAGAAGAGCTGTGAATACAAAGCTGATATGCTAATCACTGCTATAGAACCACCCACAGCCTAGCCAGGAAGAGACAGGATGCATGAATCTAACATGGCTTGTGGCTCAGTGAAACAGCATGGTGAGACAACCCCTTTAAAACGATTTAAAATTCTGTGTTTGTACGTTATTTACAGTATTATGTTTATAGCCGCAAGTTTGGAATGTCAACTCTTACTACTACGTACTCAATAGAAGCACCGGCCTCCTGACTAGCACGCATGCCCAGTAGATAATTACCTACTGAGCATGTGCGTTAGTCCACAGGCTGGCCTGCACTTCTAAACTGTAGAGAACAACCGTTACACTATATAAAGTAGTGTGACATTGCATTCAGAACGTCATCCCTTACTACTACATACACTATGGCAATAATGCCCCTGACTGATGTGCATTCCCAGCATATTATCTACTTGGCATGAACGCTAGTCTGGAGCTTCTATAGTGCAAGTAGTAGTAAGAGGGGATGTTCCGACTGACTTACGATCATAAACGAAATACTGTAAATAATGTACAAACACAATTTAAAATACATATAAATTCAAAGCAGTGGGGATTGTTTTGGGCATAATGTGGTTGAATGAATAAATGGCAAAAAAACAGACAACCCCTTTAAGTCTCTATGTTCTGCAATTCCCCCGATAGTCCCCCTAGAAATGTATTACCAATCTGTCAGCTGGGTGTTACCAGTTGGGAAGGATGTCTCTCCACTGTCTAACAAGGTCCAATCAGTGCTGACCAAGTTACTATGTGCAAGAGGACCCACCCTTTGAAAACTGGAATGGTAACACCCATCTGACAGATTCAGTAATACATTTCTAGAAGAAATAACAAAGGAACAGCACAACACAGAGTTACGATAGAAGATGCTCCAGAATTGTTATTTCCAGGGCTGTAGTGTCGGAGTCGTGGAGTCGGTGCCTATTTTGCAGGAGTCGGAGTCGTCATAAAATGGACCAACTCCGACTTCCAAAATATATAATAAGTTGGTCCAGTTAGTTCAATGCTGTGCAAACAGCAAGAGGAATTGGGTCCAGCCAGTCCTATTGCTCCCATATCTTCAGCCTCATCACATGAGGAGTGTAATTGATGACATGGAGCAGGCAAAGCGCTGCCCCAGGGGAAAAGATTCCGCTCCCAAACCAAACAGATTTCAGCAAAATATTTCATCTGCTTTCAAAGAAGTAGCAGAGATCAACCATTCATCAAAAGTGACTGTGGCTGAGGCAATTCCTTTATACCCTGACATTGTTAGAGATGTTGCCCCTGTGGTCACCGCTTTCCCCCAACCCAAGTTAGTGTAGAGAGGCCGTTCTCTAGCCTGGAAATAATGAGATCAGATGTGAGGTCATGTATGAAGGATCTGATGGAGGCAATACTATTTCTCAAAACAAATTCAGAGACTTCACAAATGTTCCTGCAGTGTTTTACATATTTACAATTTTTTGTGTTCTAAAGTCATATCCAGTAAATATATTTTACACTGACAAGCAAAATGGTAACATTGTTTTGCACTTTCAGGCTCCATATCGCGCCATCTACTACAGCTTTGTACATGAGGCTATTGTAATTTTATATACAGTCATCTTACCTATCTTAAACATAAATTTGGTTTGCAAGTACTTAGCTTCTGCTTAGTTCTGCAGATTCTTGTCATGTAAAAATCTTGTTACTGTTTTGCTCCTAAAAATCAAAATGTTAATTTTTATTATTTTGTTAGTATTTGGGAAATCTGCCTTTGGTTTTCAATACTGCCTGAATCCTTCTGGGATCTGAATCAGATTCAAGCATATATTGACCGAAATCTGATCCCAGGTCTCTTCTACACATACCCAATGTTGGATACAAATACAGCTTTTTCTTCAACTTGTCAGTGTCTGTTCTACCTAAATAGCTTGATTACTGTATCATAAGGTGATAAACAGCCTGATGTTACCATTTTACTACAGTAAAGTTATCACTTAAACATGCGCCGTGTATGAGGGAGTCGGAGTCAGGAGTCGGAGGTTTGGGAAATTGAGGAGTCGGAGTCGGGGCTTTGGCTTGCCGACTCCACAGCCCTGGTTATTTCACAGGGAACACAGGGATTTAACTGAAACACACGAGTCAGGAGACATCTTAGGTCCTCCTTAAATTAAGTTTTTTTATATTAAAAAAAAAGTTAGCAAAAAATATTAAAAAAACAAACCTCTCTCTCCATATCACTAGCTATTTAAAACTAAGAAAAATCCTAAAATCCTGCAGTTTTCCCTTTAGGCACTAAGCATAATAATGGTCTCACACCTCCTTTTTCAGCAGTTATTATCACAGGCAGGATTACAATGAAAGCTAACACCTACATATAGAGAACATAGGATTCAAAGGTCACAGAGCATGCCCACAAGACTTTCAAAGAAGTCTTCACGTAGAAGTTAATGGGGTTATCTGGGTGTTTAAAGAACACCATAAACAGCATTTACATTGAACAGTAAAGGTATTCCACTACCTTTACATGTTTCTGTTTTTTCTTTTGCCTCTTATTTATCTATCATAATATCCCCTTTTTGCAGTGAAATTTCCTAATTGAGGGAGTGTCAGTAGTTCTCCAGCATTTCTTTCCTACAACTCCCAGACTGTATTGCAATCTAGGACTTCCCTCCATATTTATCACTGCTACAGTCTGTGCTGACATAAGTGTGTAATCCCCCTAGCCCTGTACTTATCATGATAATGATGTTAGGACTCATGAGTCACTATGTAAACTGTATGGAGCTGCAGTCATCATTTTTATGACAGCAGTACACAACCCCCCTCTGAACTGCTGTCCTCTGCTCCCATTACTGTAAGGGCACGTCCACATGACATATGTCAAATGCCGGTAGGATTCTGTTCACAGGTTTTGGGGAACGGTTCTGTCTGGTGGTTTGCAAATTTGCCTCTCCCCTGTAACCATTGAATTGCACATCTTCCGACATAAATTGGTGCAGCAGATTGTCCAAGCTCGGATCGCCGGCGGCTGAAAATCCATTTAGTGTAGACTACTGAACGGATTTTCTATTAAAGTCTATGTGGATGGGTTCTTTCAGTTTTCAGACAGTTTCCAAATCTGCAAACCATCTGAAAATCTGACCAAGAAACCACACCATGTGGACAGACCCTTAGCAAGTCCTGCCAGCAGGACTCAAAGATAAACAAACAGTTCCCGCTCCCCTGTAATTACTCTAATGTAATAACTGCTATTCACTTTCAAACTAGAGGCTGGCAAGAAGTGAATGTAGCCAGACTGTTCTTTGCACAAGTCACTCTCACTACAGGGGAGTGTTCCTGAGCTGAGCCTAACTTTAAAGCACACCCACTGAGTGTGATGTAACATTCGGGGGGGGGGGGGGCATGTGAACAATGAACATGGTTTGCAAATAATATGGGAGAAAGGGAGGACAGGGCTCTATGCCTGGTTCTGTTCCCTTTAACTTTACCAGGGTGGTTTTCTGTCAGAAGCACATTTTCATCCACTGGATGTAAACAAACGTCTTTATTCAGTTAAAGCAAGCACAGTTCTTGAAAACGTAAAATAAAATTCATACACAGAATATGTTTACAAAAGTTTCTTGACAATTTCTAATGAAATAAATACACTTCATTTAAATAAAGCTGAAAAAGGTCTTAAACCTCCTCCAATCATAATGTTCAGATAGGGTGTATGGGTTCAGGCCCTGACCTTGTGCCATACACAATAGTTACCAGCTTTGTTACAATTTATAGAACTGGAGATAATTCTGATCTTAACCTTTTAAAAGTCTTTGTCGATGGTGAGCTTCTAATCTGTCAGATAAGGGGGTTCTCTCCAGTCACTCAATCTCCACCGCAACGCAATTGCGCAGAGCAGAGTAGAGGTCATGGCAGCCAGGAACTTTAATAATCTGCCACTTTATTATTCCTTTGACGACATGCTGGAGCAGAAGAAGCCCAGTACTTTCCAACGATAATTCCATTTGGTGGAAAAAAATAAATTTTTAAATAAAACAAAATGTTAAAACATACATACCCTGTTTTCCCCGAAAATTAGACATACTGCGGTTTTTATTTATGCAATTCCATTTGGCTGCTTAGGACTTTGCAAAGAAATCATCGTATATTAAAAAATGTTGATGTTTTGTTCAACAAAAAATGTGAATTTTGTTCATAAAAATATAAAACATCCCCTAAAAAGAAGAAGTCTTCGCTCGTCTTTAGGAGCAAAAATTAATATAATTGGCGGTTATTATTGTCTTATTTTCTGGGAAACACGGTACATTAAACAAAATGTTTAACAAGTGAAAAGAAACAATACAATTAAAAATTTTTTAAAAATTGGGATTGCAGTTTTAAAACTAGAAATATCCGTTATTGTTACATGGTGAACTCTCGCTGGACTTACTGCACTACTAGGCTTATAAATACTTGGAGGTAAGAAACTTGAAGCTAAAGGAGTGTATCGCCAATATTTTTTACCAATAATCAGAACCAGATAAAACACTATTTTTTTGGGCTTTTCATTTTCTGTTTGAAAGTTTTTTTTTAAACCCCTTTTAAGGGACCGAGCTTTTTTTGGGGTTAAAATTTTGTTCGTTTTTTTTCCTCCCCCCTTCATAAAAGCCTTTCATTTGTTTTTTTTTCCTTTCTACATTACAAATGGGGTTTTTAAATTTTTGTGGGAAAAAGATGTACTTTCTAATGGGGGCTTTCACTGTCCCATATTTACAGAAAACTGGGGAAACCGAAAAAAAAACCTAAAAAAATTTAGGGAAATGGGGGAAAAAAGCATACTTCGGGTTTTGTTTTTTTTAAGGCCGTTAAACTTTTTCGGTAAAATTTGGGGTTGTTCTCAATATTTGCTTTATTGGGGTTTAAAATATGTTTTGGGGGAAATTTACCAAAAAATGTAGGGGTTTGCATAATGTTATAGTACTGTAAAAAAAAAAAAATCAAAACATTTTAAAAATTTTTAAATTTGCGCCACTTTTTGCCCCCCCAATAACTTTTTTGTACCCCACCTATAGACCTAATGGGGGGGAATTTTTTGCGACCTAAATGCACTTTTTTTTTGTAACCCTTTTTGGGGGAGAAGCTTTTTTTTGGACACTTTGATTCCAAATTTTTAGCGGGATTTAGATTTATGAAAAAAAAAATTTTTTTTTGTTTGGAAATTTTTTTTTTTCTAAGGTGGGTTTGGCTTACAGGATAAGTTATTTTAAAATTTTGGGAAAAGGATTATTTGAAAAATGGCAAAAGGGGGAGTGATTTTTAACTTTTTTTTTTTTTACACTTTTTAAAACCCCTTCTTTTTTTTTTTTAAAAATTGGGGGGGTTTTTCCCTTTCTGACACTGGGGTGCTAGGTTTTTCATCCAACCCGTTATTAAAAAAGTTATTTTGTTTTCTGTATATGATTGAGGGGCAGCCATCTTGCCCGAGCTCCTTTTAATAGCATTTAGCAATACACTTTACTGCAGCAAAAATAGGCCTTTGTAACCCTTTTAAAAAAAGAGCTGACCCTAAAACTTTTTTAGGGGATGGTTGTAAGGGTTTGATACTTGGAAAGAAAATACTTTTGGGAAAGGGAAGGGAAAGTGGCTGTGCCACCCCCTATTGTGAATGGTGAATACTATATCTTCTGGCCACTAAGCACGAAGTGAAAACTGCAGTATTTTTTTTCTTTACCTCCTTCATGCATTTAGAAATACCTGTACATACTGTAACGAGTGGTCCAGCAGCCCATGGATCGGGCTGCGGGCGCTCTCGTGTCCCTACTGTGTCCCCTGGCTCGGAGACGAGTGGCGCCGCGGCTCGTGTGTCGGGCCGCGGGCACACTCACTCCCCCGCGCCAATTCACTTACCCGGCCGCACTCCTGCTTCCCCGCGGTCTCCTGCCGGCTGGTGCGTGTGTCCCCGCTCCCTAGGGCGCGCACACGCCAGTTCTTTCATATTTAAAGGGCCAGCTTGCCGGTAATTGGCTGATTGCCGGGCTCTGACCCTATATATTGGTGACGCCTCCAGCACGTCCCCACTGGATCTTTAGTGCCTGTTGCCTACAGAGAAAGTGTCTATTCTAGTCTTGTCCTGATTACTGTGTACCGAACCTTCTCGCCTACATCCCACGACCCTTTGCCACCTGTCCTGACCTTACCATCTGTCTCCGACTACGAGCTTACCTTACGATTTTGTACCATGCTAAACCTCGGCTGCCACCGCAAGCAAATCAAGTCAGGGGTAGCAACCTGGTAGACTCTCGCCACAAAGTCAATCCCACTTTGCGGCGGGCTCTGGTGAAAACTGGGACCTACTTAGACTCCGCTCCCTATCGAGGCTTGCACCATAGCTTGCTGCGGTCCAGAGGATCCACTACCACACTCGTGACAGTAAGATCCAGCCATGGATCCCGCCGAGGTACCCCTGCCCGGCGAGGCGGATCTCACAGCTATCGTTGCCCAGCAGTCGCAGCAGATTGCGCAACAAGCTCAGCAACTCAACCAGCTGACCTCCATGTTGCAGCAGTTCTTGGCTTAACAGCAGCAGTCATCGCCATCTGTGCCTATGCCTCAGTCTGCTGTTCCGCCCGCAACTGGGGGCCCCAAGCTCCGACTACCGTTGCCGTCCAATTTCAAAAGCGTGTCGGGATTTCATTTTTACAGTGCCCCCAGGCTTTGTGGACTAACCCGGCCAATTTTTTTCCCCATTTTTTCTTCCTTGGGGGGCTCCCACGTGGCCCCCCCCTTGAAAAGAAGGCCAATCGAGATGTTGGCCCGCCAGCGGCGGAGAAAAGTTTTTTTCCCGGGTTTAAAAGACGGGCCTTTCCTCTGCTCCCATCCTGTCTCCCCCGGGAATTCCGAGAAGCCTTGGGCGTTGGGGTGGTTTGCATCTTGGGTGGGGCAGGGCATCTTACCAAAAAGGGGCCTAAGGGGGAAGACATTTCACTTGGGTGAATCTTCCCCAAAGGGGCCCTTTCGCCACCCGAGAAGAATTATTCCCAAAAAACGGGGGCTCCGGGGGGGGCTGCCCTTGGCCAACCCAAGGTTATGGGAGGGACAATTTTTTGGTTTTTTTTTTTATTTTTTTAGGAGGGTTTTTTTTTGGAATTTTTCATTTTTTTTTTTTTTTTTGGGAATTTTTTTTTTTTTTTTAAAGGGGGGGAAACCGGGGAAAAAATTAAAAAAATAAAAAAAAAAAAAATAAAAAAAAAAAATTTAAAAAAAAAAAAATAAAAAAACCTTAAAAAAAACCCCCGTAAAACCCCGGTGGTCCCTCTTCTTCTCTGGGTTTTTGACTTCCGATTCATTTCCCGGGCCAGGGGAGGGGAAACCCGTCAAAGCCGATGCTCTCTCCCGCCCCATGGGACACCCTTTGGGAGGTATCCGGGGCCACACACATTATACCCGGGAAAGTTTGGTCCATGCGGCCCCGTGCCCCTCCAACAGTTTTTTCTCGGCAAGACGCATGTTTTGCCCGGCCCATGGGAAAAATGTCCTAAGAGGGGGACATTGCTCGTTTTGCCCAGGGCCCCCCAGTTCCGGGGGGTTCATATCAGTTTATCTGCCTTCAAACTGGTGGCCAAAACCTTCCCAAAAGGACACAAAAAGAATTTGTGGAAGCCTGCACACTTGTCCCCGAAACAAGACTCCTGGGCCAAAAGTCCGATTGGTTTACTGCAACCCTTGCCTACCCCATTCCCCCGTGGACAAAGGGGGCAAGGGAAATTCCCACCCAACCGACCCTCCCACCTCTTCCGGCAATACAAAGTATTTGGGTGGTCATGGATCATTTTTTTAAAAAAATTTGTCCCCCTCGTTCCCGGCTTCTAGTAAATTTGGATTTCCCGCCTCAGATATCCCCCCAAAAGTCAACGGTCAGGGGGGGGGGGGGGGAAGAGTTAAAACCCGGGGCCTGGGCAGTTATTTATGCCCCTTTGTCTCGGCCCGTCAGGATGATTTGGGCCCAACCCTTTCTTGGGCCCCGGGTGGAGTTCTCCCTAAAACTCCCTTGGGTTCAGAATTTTCTGGTGCTTCCCCCATTTTAAAGTGGTCTAAGGGCCGTAAACCCCGCCCCCCAAATCCCCCTTTTCCCCAAACCTCCCGGGGTTTCCCCCATTGGATTCCTTTGTTCGGGATATGAAAACTTTTCTGGGGGAACCCGACTCTCATCCCCCACAGCGAGGGAGCGGGCCCCCATGAAAACCAGGTGGGGCAAGAGGAGACTGGTGCCGACCTTTTTCTCCGGGTGACCAAAAGGGGTTTGGGTTCTGCCAAATACATCCGGTTTAAAAATACCCCGCTACAAGCAGGTCCTCGGTTCCCGGGGCCATTCGAGGTCTTGGAGCGTATTAAAACCCCGTGGCCCCCTAACTCCGGCTTCCACCCACCTTGCAGAAACCCAAAATTCCTTCCCCCTTCCCTGGGTGCAGCCCTTTTGGGGATGAAAACCCCTTTTTCCCCGAAAAATCCCCCCCCTTCACCTGCAGCCAAAGCTTTCCCAAAAGTGTTTGCTGTTTTTGGAAAAAGGCCATGAAGTCTATCAGGGGGAGACGACATTCTCTCTCATCAACTGGAATGGATACGCGGTCCGGAGGAAAGTCCTTGGGAAGCCGGAGGAGAACAGCACAATTTTGGACTGTGACCTGGTACTGCGAATTTCTTCCAATCACGGAGTGAGGAAGGCCTATGTACGTATGAGGAGGGGGTACTGTAAACGAGCACGGGATCCCGCAATCCCCTAGATCGGGCTGCGGGCGCTCTCGTGTCCCTGTGTCCCCTGGCTCGGGGACGAGTGGGGCCGTGGGCACACTCGTTCCCCCGCGCCAATTCACTTACCCGGCCGCGCTCCTGCTTACCCGTACCACCCGCGGTTCTCCTGTCCACTGGCGCACAGCGTACCCCCCTAACATCCATAGGGCACGCGTGTCACAGCTCATAATCAATATTTAAAGGCCAGCTTTCCGGTAATTGGTTGATTCGCTGGCGCTGACCCTGTATAATATCGTACGCCCCAGCACTTCCCCACCGCTGGATTTTTATGTCTGTTGCCTACAGAGAAAGCGTCTATTCAAGTCTTGTGCTGATTACCCGATGTAACGAACCTTCTCCAGCCTACGGTCCCAAGACCACTAACCTTTGCCGCCTGACCTGACCTTACACCTGTACCCGGAACTACGAGCTTGCCTACTATTTTGTACCACACTAAACCTCGCATAGCCACCGGGGGGGGGGGGCAATCAAGTCAAGACATGATGGATATCGACTGGTAGACTCCCGCCGCAGGAAAAGACCATTCCCGCTTTGCGGCGGACTCTGGTGAAAACTAGGGGACCTGCTAACTATTATACTCCATCCGGCTCCCTGGCAAAGCTTGCACCAAACCGCTTGCGCAGTCAGAGGATCCATCTAACCACTACCTAACAGAGCATAATAGTGTGTAACATGGACAGACTCACAACCATATTTTTGTCAACTTGGATTTATGCAATGGTAATTCCCCCCATACAAAGAATGCAGAGATCTGTAATTTTTATCGTAGGTGACACTATCAACTGAGGAGAGACCATCTAAAAAAAACAAAACCAGACAGATTCCACATTTTATTATTCTTTAAATACTTCATTGCATTTTTGATTCCAATTCTATCTTTTCTGCTGACTTCCGTTTTTTTGTTTTTTTTTAAGAAACTATCTCCTCCTCCTACTCTGTAGTGCAGTACCTGTATTAACCTGCACTTGTTTTAACTATTCTGCAACTAAAAGACACTGTCCACGACATACACGACTCCAACCTCACCCCCCATGGCCAATCATAGTACCAAATGCTAGAGGGCCAACCATCAAAAAATGATTAGACCGGCACAAGAAAATGGAAGAAACACAAGCTGACTGTCAATCTTCCATGCAAGATCTCACCTTGTGGGGTAAGGATGATTCTGGATGAAGTCTGGAATTAGCCCAGAACTAACAGGAAGACCTGATCAATGACCATCATGGATTAAAATTCCGCAGGTCAATGACCTGAATAAAGCTGGGACCACGGTCTCAAAGATTACCGACATAACAAAACTACACCACCTGTCATAGAAAAAATCAATACAGGTAAGCAAGGTACCCCCCTCCAGCTCTGACCGGCTTAGCATGTCACAATGCCAGTATTTGAAGTTGGCCATGACCATCCTGGTATGACCCAGTTAGTGAGGACTTGGAGAAAGGGTGTCAAAGTTATAAAAAGAGACCAAAATGAGAACATATTTGGTGTTAAAACGCATGCCAATCGCGTTAGGAAGAATAATGGGAAGAGTAAAAACCCACAAGAAAACACCAGACCCTAGGGTAAAGGCAATCTGACCATGTAGAGTCATCATCGGGGAGGAAATCAATCATATAGCTTTTGGGATGTTTTTCTGCAAATGGTGGATAGGACAGTACTGCAACCATATTGAATGAAGGATGGATGGAGGCCATGTCCAAAAACCAACCTCCTTACACTGAGCAAGAGCAGATGTGAATATTGATAATGTTATATGGGATCATCCCAGGACAATCACTCTGAAACCCAATCATACCATGTGTGGCAAATAATGTTTGTGGCCATTTAATGCCCCGGAGGTGGCTTGCTAGTTTTCCAGAAATATTCACATTAATGCTGGCACGATTAAACCAATCAAACTCTTTGGAGGAAGCTGAAACTCACAATGTAGCCAAAGCGACAGCCCGCAAAACCTGAAAGATCTGGGAGAAGATCTGTATACTGAGAAAGTTAGCCAAAATCCCTTCTGGAGTGTGTGCAAACTACAAAAAAACATTCTCTGACCAGTCCTGTAAATTTTATAGTTATAATGGGAGGGACAAATACTTAGATAGACGATTCAGGGGGATAAAATGATGTAATATATGTTTTTTAAGAGATTTTTTTTCTTAAGATTTACACGACAACTCAAACTGAGTCATTGAAGTGTACCTACGGAAACAAAATTACAGGACCTCTCCATTCGTTTGTAGAACTGTGTAAAACTTTACAATATAAACCCATGTGAAACAATACTATTTTCTTACCCTCAGTAATAACAGATGGCTCATGCCTAGTACTAATGGCCGGTATCAGAGACTGCTCCAATCTCATAGCACCTAACACTTGACACCGCAGTGAACAGATCAAGGATCTAAAGACATTCAAGTGTGTGGTGGTCCACTGCGGCTTACAATCACAGGGATCTGTTTGGTTATCATGGAAGCCAGAGACCTCTTGAAAGCTTCTGTAGCTGCTATGTTAGTACATCTATTACACCCTACCATATGTTATGGTATCAACGGAATCATACGAACCGGCAAAATACAAATTACATGTCTTTTTATTCCAAACACTGGACTACATAAAAAGAAACCTCCACAAAAATTGCTTATGTATTTTTTTCCAAAACCACCCCACAAATTTTTTTTTGGGGTGTGTTCCAGATATTACAGTCATGCCAAAACAGCTTGGAGAATATACAAATGATAATTTTTACAAAGTCTACTGCATCAGTTGTATAATGGCAAATTTGCATATACACCAGAATAGAGATATAAAGAGGTGATCACTTAACAGCAATTAAAATGCAAAGTCCAATAGTTCGCCTAGAAAATGAACTTTTCTCCCTACCAAAACACATTTCAACTTCATTGCAGGACCTGCCTTAAAAGACCAGCTAACATCTTTTCAGTGATATGTTCCATTAACATCAGAGTGAGGGTATTGATGAGTGACGGGGCTGGAGATCATCTGTCACTTATTAAGGAAGAATCACACGCACTGGGGACACTTAAAAGTGAGCGTGCGGTGCTTGGCACATTGTTTCTCTTATGTGAACCTAGGTTATTCTCTAAGAAAACACGTGCATCTCATCATTGCACAGTCACAAAAACAGCCTAACAGTGAAGAGATATCGCAGCTTAGAAATGATTGCACCTCATTCAACAATCTATTGCATCATCAAGGAATTCAAGGAGAGTAGGTTCCATTGTGTTGCCAAAAAGGTCTTCCAGGCGCCCAATAAAGACCAGCAAGCGCCAGGACAGTCTCTTAAAAGTGTTTCAGCATCGGAATCGGGCTACCAGCAGTGCAGAGCTTGCTCAGCATAGTAGCAGCAGGTTGAGTGCATCTGCACGCACTGAGAGGGACGAGACTCATGGAGCAAGGCCTGGTAGTCAAGGAGGGCATCAAAGAAGCCACTTCTCTCCAGAAAAAAACATCAGGGGCAGACCTGATATTCACTGTCCAAGGTTACAGCGGAGGAACTGCTTGATGACTGGGGTAAAGTCATTTTTCTCTGAGAAATCCCCTATCTCCTGAATTTTTGGAACTTCAGCTGAAAACACTTTTTCGGAGAAGACAAGTGAGCGATACCCACCAGTCCTTGTTCTCATGCCGAACTGTAAAGCATCCATAAACCATTCGATGTGTTGGGTTAGATTCACACCCCCTAGGGAATCGCTCTCTCCTAACAGATCTTGGCTAAAAACACATCCATGAATAAAAAGAAAAAAAAAACTGGGTACCAGAATGTCCTCCCAAGACAACTTCTCCCAACAGCCAACGAGCAGTCTTGGTGATCAACAATTCCTTCAACCACATGATGGCAGCACCGTGCCGTACAAGCAAAGGTGATAGACTAAATGGCTAGGGAGTAACAAAAAACCGACAGACATTTCGGGTCCATTGGCCTGGAAAACCTCGCGCGGGCGATGGGAGAGGCGAAGAGGAGGGGCGGACGGGGGCGCCATTGAGAACTTGTGGTCAATCATCGAAGAGACGGGTGACAAACAAAAACCAAACAAATCGTGACAAAATGCAAGCATTGAATGTGCAAGAAGGGACTGCAATCAGTCATGATTTTGGTCCAGAAGTTTACATTGAGAGCATGCCAGGGAGAATGCAGAGGTCCAGAAGTAGAAGGGTCAGACACTGCAAATATTGACTTCATCTTGCCTGTGCATTTCACTCATTCTAACTGGCTCAATAAAAAGCTTTGTTAATCAATAATATGAATGCACTTATATTTCGTATGTGATGAAAAACATCTGACTAACACCACATAAAAACCAGAGGCAACAGATCATGTGAAAATATAATATTTGTGTCACTCTCAAAACTTTTGGCCATGACTGTATATGGTACAGTCAATGGCGCCATTAAAAACTACATCTTGTCCTACAAAAAAACAAAACAAGCCCTTTTATGGCTATGTAGAAAAAAAAAAATGAAAAGATGTATGTATGGGTCTTGAAAGCCAGGGAGGAAAAAACGAAAACCAAAAATCTGAAAATAGCTGCGTCCTGAAGGTATTAATTATAGATGGGGACACCAGTAATTCTTAAAAAGTATGTTTGACATAAAAACACAATTTAAACAACGTCACTTTCTATGGTTAATGTAAGTACAATACTATAGTATTTGTTATTGTACTTTTTAACTAGAATGATGGATAACCGGGATCACAGGTCTCTTTCAGTGCACAATTTGTCATACAGTGGGGAAAATAAGTATTTGATACACAGGCAATTTTGCAAGTTTTCCCGCCTACAAAGAATGGAGAGGTCTCTAATTTCTATCGTAGGTACACTTCAACTGTGAGAGACGGCATCTAAAAGCAAAAATCCAGAAATTCACATTGCATGATTCTTAAATACATAATTTGCATTTTATTGCATGAAATAAGCATTTGATCACCTACCAACCAGCAAGAATTCTGGCTCTTATAGACCTGCAAGTTATTCTTTAAGAAACCCTCTAGCTGTGCACGTATTACCTGTATTAATTGTACTTGTTTGAACTTGTTACCTGTATAAAAGACATGTGCCCAGACACTCAATCAAACTCCAACCTCTCCACTATAGCCAAGACCAAAGAGCTGGCTAAGGATACCCTGGACAAAATTGTAGACCTGCACAAGTTCTGAGAAGGGCTTCCAGGACAATAGGGCAAGATACTTGATGAGAAGGACAAACAACTGGCTGTTGCAACATATAAGAAAATGGAAGAAACACAAGATGCCTGTCAGTCTTCTTTGATCTGGAGCTTCATGCAAGATCTCACCTCGTGGGGTAAGGATGATTTTGAAAAATATGTCACAAATCAACCCAGAGCTAACACAGAGGAATCCTGCAATGATGACCTGGAATATAGCAGGCAACCAACAGTCTCAAAGATTACCATAGTAACATACTATCCGTCAAGGATGAAAATCCAGCAGGTCAGGCAAGGTCCCTGCTCATCGTCACAACATGTCCAGGCCATTTGAATTATCGCCAATGCCATCTGAATAATACAGTGGAGGCATGAAGAATGCATGGTGGGTCAGATGGGTACAGTAACTAGACCCTTTGTATCAACTCCACTCGCCATTTTTTGCATTAAGACAGAGAGTGTGATCCTAGGAACACCGATCCCAATCATAGAAGCAATGGGGGTGAAATTTACTTGACAGTGCTTGTTCTGGTCAACAGGGGAGACATAATCACTGCATCGGTATCAAAGAGAGAATGATGGGGCCCATGTATTGAAGAATTGGCCAACAACCTCCTTCCCTCAGTTAAAGCGCATTGAAGATGTTACATGGCTTAGAATCTTCTAGACCAGGCAATTACAATACATATGGCAAACACGAAAACACCAGACAGTGACATAAGGAGTGGCTCCCAAAGAAGCCTTTCAAGGTCCTGGAGTGGCCTAGACAGTCTTCAGACCTGAAACCAATCAAATAAAATCTTGGATGGAAGTGCAGAAACTCAGTCACCCAGCGACAGCACTGAAGGGTGGGGTAATATTAAAGAAGTTGTTACAACTGCAGACTGAGAGAAGCGTCTATTAAACAGCGGCCAAAGGGGCTGGTATAGTTTAATAAAGACTGATTAGGGCACTGAAACTAAACTAGTGCAAATAAAAGTGGACGCTTGTTAAATAGAGTTGTAATATTAAATACGAACAATTATCTCTATACAAACATTAAAAAACACTGCTCATCGCACAACACTATATTAAATCCCAGAGTAGAGAAAGATAAATAAAAAAAACAAGACTACATGTTTCTCGTTTTCACAACCATGCTTCCTCAGACTAACAACAGGTTAACTCACCACGAGATATATAAATCGAATTACATGAAACAACTCATAAAATGCAATACAATTATCCACATAATCATATTAAATAAACATCTAGTTTTTTTGTTCTCTATAGATTAAAACAATAATTTAAATGTCGAAACAACTAGGTTTCAATATAATCAAAAAATAAATAATTATATATTTAATTATATAATATCTACCTATCTATAACATCTCATCTATTCAGACAAAAGACCTTTTAATTTACCAAAAAAGACATTTATAAGATTTCAAAAAGTTTTTCACTTGGATATATTATTCAATTTTTATAGAGGGGTATAGAAAAGTTTTCCTTCAACTTACAGAACAAAGACAAATTGTAAGGTCATGTTCTGGTTAACTACATGCAAATTTATGTTATATTCGTCAGCATGGCTCTACAGCACCACCTAGTGATAAACAATAAACTCTATCTACTTGTGTTATTTAGGCATCTAATCTGAAAATTATAATACGAAAATAATCCACACCTATGTGTCATACAGTGACCTCGGTTACCTCATTTAAACCATCTGTTTTTTGAGCAACCTAAACAAAAAAAAATACAAAACATTTTACTTTTTTCTTAAAAAGTTCTGCTCGAGCATCATAATTTTCCCAATCATTTCATATATTTTAAAGTTGTCACCATGAACCTCTTTAAAATGACGAGATGCACTGTGGGCCAATACTCCTCTTTGGATATTTGAACGGTGTTGGTTTATACATCGGGATAATTTCAAAACTCCCATTACCCTACCAATCTACATTTGTAGTCTACATAGTCAAATGTGAATGTGGGAAACAATACATTGGGAAAACAACTATGAAATTAGATTCTGTCTCTCACAGTTGAAGTGTACCTACGATAAAAATTACAGACTTCTCCATTCTTTATAGGTGAGAAAACTCGCCAGTGTAACAAATACTTATTTTACCCACTGTATGTCTGTACTACTTGAGCAGAAGTCCCAGGGTAAATACCACGGTGGCAGAGATGTGCATGTTGCCCACCTAGAAGCTCTCATTACAGATCAAGAGAAGTGCCACTGACCATATGGAAAGAAGTGTGCTGTTCACTTAACAAGCAGCTATTATGGGGGTAGGGAGATGGATGAGGAGCGGGACAGTAGATTACTAACCCATTCTAGCTCGCAGCTAGTTTTTTGACTTCCCAAGACAAGCCCCATTTTTCAAATCTAGCATGTGTCACTTTATGTGGGAATAACCTTTTGATGCTTTTACTTATGTGATTCAGAAAATGTTTTCTCGTGACACATCGTGCTTTAAGCTTTAATAATTTTTGATTGATACAGTCCTTGTTTATACATCAAAAGGCCATGAAAATCTGGACAAATCTGCTATTTTTCAAACTTCAAAAATGTCTGCACATAAGACAGGTAATTATACTATACAGAATAGTTTATAACTAACATTTACCATATGTGTACTTTATGTATGCGCATCTGAAATTGTTAAAATGCCTTTTTTATTTATTTATTTTTTACATTAGGGAACCTTTACGAATTTTAGTAGGAATTTTTCACATTTTCAAGAAAATTTGCAACACAGATTTTTTTTAGGGATCAGTCCAGTTGTGGCTTTGGGGGCCCTGTATGTTAGACACCTCCATAAATGACTCCATCTAAGAAACTGCACCCCTTAAAGTATTAAAAACAGCAATTAGAACGTTTGTTAACCCTCTAGGTGTTTCACAGAAATTAAAGCTAAGTGGAGGTGACATTTCAAAGGATTTTCGTTACACACCATTTCAGGTTTGGGAACACACTAAGGTGCTAAAACTTAATAAACACCCATAAGGCCATGTTCACACGGCTTAAAACTGGACGTATTTCAGTCCATAATTACGCGCCAGAGTGCCCAAATTACGGGTGGAAAACGACCCAGTCATTACGGTAATTCACAGTTCTCATAGAGAACTATGGATAACGTCTCCTCTCCCTGCTCGGCGAATACGCCGAGCGGGGAGATAATTGACATGTGCATTACCAGCGGCGTATACGTGCCGGACCCCCCCTCCCGCCCCCGACCACACGGCATAATTGCGGGGCGTAATTACGCCCTGCAAATACACTGTGTGAACCTAGCCTAAAAAGACCTCATTTGGGAAACTAAATCCCTTATGGAATATATCCAGGGGTGTAGTGAGTATATTAACCCCATAGGCATTTCACAGATTTTTTTCAGCAAATGTTTGTTTCACAAGGAGGCCTGGAAAACAAAAAGCAGCCCAAAATTTGTTACACAATTTCTTCTAAGTCCATCAACACCCTATATTTGGAGGTAAATTTCTGTTTGGACATATGGCGGGGCTTACAGGAGGGAGCGCTATTTGGCTTTTGAAACGCATATTTTAGTGGCTGAAAATGTTCCATTTTCAAAGACCCCAATGTACCAGAATCCCCTTTGGATTCAACAGCCCTCAAGGAATTTATCAGTGTATTTTGCAAGTGTATCATAGTTTTGTTTTAGCACTGGGCCAAGAAAAAGGAAAAAAAAACTTAATTGTGCCACTTTTATGAGTTCCATTTTTACAGTGTTTGCCACGTGGTATACATGACATGGAAACTTTACTATGCAAATCAACACAATTATAACAATAACATTTTTTATACTTTTTCATGTTTTACTACTTTTACACAATGGAAAAGTGTAAAAAAAATTTTTTCATCAGTCCAAGAGCAGACATTTTTTTTCTGTTTATGGAGCTTAAGAAGGGCTGGGTTTTTTTGCGGGGTGAGTTGATACAGTGGTGGCCAAAAGTATTGGCACCCCTGCAATTCTGTCAGATAATACTCGTTTTTTCCCGCACAGGAATTTTTGTCTTGGGTGGATTGTAGCCTTGAGATTGTAGTTCCCAAAATTTTGGATCTAAAGTTCCTCAGACAGTTCTTTGGTCTTCTTTTTTTCCCCATGCTCAATGTGGTCACAAGGGACCGGGAAAAGAGGGAGTAACTTTAATCCTGTCAATTGGGGGTTGCAGTTGTTTTAGTTTTGAAAACACCTGTTAGGTGCCCAGGTAATTACAGTGCTGAAAAACCCCTTAGAGAAGCATCAATGTTTTTCAAACATGCCAATATTTTTGTTTACCCCTTTTTTGTTTTTGGGTGGGGAAAATTATACCCAAATTTTGGTTTTGGGGAAATTCTTTTTGTGGTTTTCCATTGAAGACAATTAATGAAGATAATAAACCCAAGAATTTGTGATTTTCAATATTTTCAGGAAGAAAAAAGAGTATTATTGACAGAATTGCGGGGTGCCAATACTTTGGGCCCCCACTTATTTTCCTGGTAAAAATTTTGGGTTTATATGAAACTTCGGCACTATTTATAAGAATTTTGGGAGGGGGGAAAAAAAAATCAGCAAATTCGGCAATTTTTTTTTAAAAAAAAAAAAAATTTCAACGGTCACTGTGAGGCATAAATGACATGTTAACTTTACTCAACAGATCGATAAGATTACAACAATATCAAATTTATATATTTTTTATGTTTTACTGTTTTTTTAAAAATAAAAACTTTTATTTTAAAAAAAACAGTTTTTGCATCTCCAAAGTCTGAAAGCCATAACTTTTTTTTTTTTTTTTTCTGAGTACCGAGCTGTTTAGGAGCTTGGTTTCATTGGTACCATTTGGAGGAAAATTACTTTTTGGTTACCTTTTTAAAATGTAATTTGGAAGGCAGGATGAAGAAAATTCAGCAATCTTGGTAGAGTTTTTTATTTGTATTGTTTACAGTGTTCATTGGGCAGTATAAATAAACATGAAATTTTTACTCCCCCGAGTAATTTATATTTATTTTTTGTTTGTAGCTCTTTAAAACAATGTTTTTAGCCTGTAAAATAATGTTTATGCATCACTCTTCTGATGGCCATAACTTTTTTTTATTTTCTTTTTTTGGGGATTGGGCTTAAACCTTTTTTTTTTTTTTTTTTTTTTTTTTTTTTTTTAAAAAAAAAAAAAATAAACAATCATAATTTTTTTTTTTTTTTTTTTTTTTGTTTTTTTTTTTTTTAAAAAAGTTTTTTTTTTTTTTTTTTTTTTTTTTTTTTTTTTTTTTTTTTTTTTTTTTTTTATGTCAATTTGAAGAAAAATTTTCCAAAAAGAGTAAAAGGGATGTCAGATGTCGGTAAGGGGGTTGGGTGTTGCCTACAAAAGAGTTAGTTTTCACATTGGAAACATTAAATGAAGACTTTTTTCCCAAATACATTCCCCTTTTTTTTTCCTTTGGGCAGGAGCCGAGATATTTCATCTGCTTGAGGGGCCCCCAGGTTTCTCTGGTTACAGCCTTGCTTTCCCTTCCTGACTGGACAGAGAGCAGGGCGGATGGCAGCTTTAGAACAGAGTGTGTTTTTTAACGAGCAAGGAGTTATTAATTTTGCATCTGTGTCTTCCCCCTATGATTACATCTTCTCGCTTGCCAGTGCAATTAGAAGGGAATACAGTGCTGATATCTTAATCACTGCCTACAGCCTGACCAGGAAGAGTAAGGAAGTGTGAATCTGAGGCTGCCTGTGGCTCCGCCGTGAAACAGCATGGTGAGACAACCCCTTTAAGTGTAAGTAGAAAGAGTGCCCAGAAAATAGAGACCACGCCTATTTCTCTGTTTCCAAACTAATCGCTAAATTAGATGGTAATGCAAGGGCGTCAGTTTTAGCGAAGACAATCCTAGTGAATACAGAGAGAATCTGTAAGAATAATTCTATAGAACAAGGTGCCAAGTTGAAGACATGGTCCTCCAAGGTTGTGCTCTCCTAATCACTGCCTGGGCAATGCAGAAAAGAAGCTGGAAGCGTAAAAAGTTAAAAGCATGGCTTAAAGAAGTGTTTCCTCCACAGTTTTTGATGGCATGTTGATAGAATATACCATAAAAGTCTGATGGGTGCAGGTCCCACCACTTGGGAATGGGTCTCCGAAAGTTACTGCTCAGAATGGAGAGATGCTCGCACTCGCGGCTGTGGTGAGTTTCACTGCTCTTGTGCAGTTTATTTAAAGGAGTTGTCTCATTACAAGCTTTCAGACCACTTCAATGCTTCTGGCAGCAAAGCATTTTTTAATTCAGGGGCGTGCTTCTTGTCTGCCTCTTCTCCTCCTCCTTCCTCCCTCCCCTCAGCACACAGACAGCTCTCCTTCTATACAGCAGGGCGAGGGGGTTTGCTGCCAGAGTTAACACTGTGTGTGCCTTCCTAGGTCTGTTGCAGACTCCTGGATCAGCTGCACTGTCAGCTCCATGGAGACAGCAGAGAGAGGGCTGATCTGTGAATGTGGAGAGTTCTGTGAAGCTGTGATTGCTAATAGCAGAGCAGAGGGATGTAAGTGTTCCTATACCCCCTGCGTAGCTTACAAATCTCCACATCTCCAGCAACAACAAACAAACCCTGTCAGAACAGACACAGGGCAGCTGTGAAGTGTTACTATAATCATGATGTGCCACTAATACAGCAGAGCAGGGAGAGATAGGAACCGTTCACATGCCCCCCTGATCTGTTCTATTAGTATAGTCACAGTTCCACAGACACATCATGATTATAGTAACACACAGGGTCATTGCGGTCACATTTTCTGACTACAGATCAGCCTCTGCTCTCCTCAATCTGTGTAGAGAGCAGGAGGGAGCAGGCACACCCAGGGTTAATCCAGGCAGCACAGCTACACAGACACAGAAGTCAGAGCCCTCCCCCTCCCTCCACTACAGGGGCTCTGTGCTCTGACCTGTATTCAGAAACTAATGAGTCATCATTGCTGACAGCCAGTGAGATAAAGATCAACAGGTCAGCTGCTATAGGGATTTCAGGAGCTGATGCACTACTACTAACAGGGATAACTCAAAATCAGTAGGACATTTGTAATAAACATATATTGCAAAGCTGCTTGTTTTTTAAAGATCTTTTAATTAAAACTCAATCATTGTAGCGTGACAACCCCTTTAAAGAAGGACTTTGCCTGGTTGGTTTGTTATCGACCTGAGAAGGGGGCAAATATCACTGCCTTTGACCATTGTATTGCTGTGTACATCTTTTTGAAGTCACCTGATGAACCCAGTTCTATCAGATTTTGGGAAAAGCATCGAGATGGAAGGAGAGTAATGGAGGCGTATATAAGGTCGTATCTAAATATGAGAGTAACGCTTTCCTGTTACCAAATCTCTTTCTTTAACAAATTGTGGTCTTTTTGATTACATATGTGTTCTGATTTGATTAATTACATACTGGTTTTGACCTGGTATTGACCCAGCATGCTAAGAGGTGTTTTATGTATAAACAATTTGTATGACCTCCTATGCATGATTTCCTATGGTGGTTATAACGTGCATCTCTTTGCTTGTAGCGTTACCTATGAGGTGCACTATTGTTTATTTGTGAATATATGATTTGATATACCTGTCCTAAAGAGTATATATATTTGAAGTAGGTCAGGGAAAGAATAGGTAACATAATAGGGTGAGCCTCCAAAGGTGGAGCCGTCCTTTTCAGGACGATTATACGACTTGTCCATAGGATAGTGTAGGGTCCTTTGAGGGAAAGATACATTTTTCAGATCTATTGTTATTTTGGCATTGGTTTTGCTGCATAAATTGTGTGGTGTAATTGTACTAGTGCTTTTATTGGTAATTAATAAAAGGTAGATTTTAGATTTAGAGTTTGGTGTTTGAGTTCAGTGATATTTTTATTTTTTTTTTTTAAGTAGAAAAGGTGCCCAGAAAATAGAGACCACGCCTATTTCTCTGTTTCCAAACTAATCACTAAATTAGGTGGTAATGCAAGGGCGTCAGTTTTAGAGAAGACAATCCTAGTGAATACAGAGAGGTAACGCAGGTAGGAAAAAATAGTGGTTACAGGGATTTCTATCAGGACAGAGAATCAGTTGTCAAGGGTTTGTTGTCTCTCTGGTTCACATGTGTTAGAAAGGGTGGTTAAGTTACTTGGGATGACTGTGAGGATCTCTGGTCCATGTCGTAGCAAATGACAGGAAACATAAATAACTGGAGAATCTGTAAGAATAATTCTATAGAACAAGGTGCCAAGTTGAAGACATGGTCCTCCAAGGTTGTGCTCTCCAAACCACTGCCTGGGCCATGCGCAATGCAGAAAAGAAGCTGGAAGCGTAAAAAGTTAAATGCATGGCTTAAAGAAGTGTTTCTTCCACAGTTTTTGATGGCATGTTGATAGAATATACCATAAAAGTCTGATGGGTGCAGGTCCCACCACTTGGGAATGGGTCTCCGAAAGTCACTGCTCAGAATGGAGAGATGCTCGTACAGGTGAGCGCTGTGTATGGCTGTACTGGACACTTCAAAAGAACAGAATGGAGAAATGTGCACAAGCGCAACCAGCTCTCCATTCTGAGCCATAACTTTGACATGAAAAGTCAACCCACCCAACCCTCATCTCTTACACCAAGACTTAAACAGGTGTTGTTATGATGGCATATCTTTTCTCTTTATAGAGAAAAACAAGGTATTAAAAATATCAAAACTTATTTATTGTTAAAAATCCATTTCAAGCACCAAGGGCACAGCACAAGAAACTAAAAAAAACAGTAACAACGCGTTTTGAACTGTAAAGTTCTGAGTCATGGCACATCTAAATCTGAATTTGCCGCAGTAAAAAAAGTTTGGACATTTTTAAGTCATGTCTTGCTGGATACCTTCTTTTTCTCTATAAAGAGAAACGATATGCCATCATAACAAGACCTGTTTAAAGGGGTTGTCTCGCTACAAAGAATAGCTTTCAAATTGTAGGGAACACAAAATAAAGACATTTTCCAAATATATTGCATTGTTCCTCTGTTTTCCCTAAAGAGATACAAGTGAATTTATTACCTCCATGGCTATTTCAGTTCCCTCAGTAACAGACTTGTAAACAAATCTCCTGGGGCTGTTTGTTCAATGAGATAACAGAGAGTGAGTCATCACACAGGTCTGCAGTGTCAGTCAGTGTCCTGTGCTGCCAGACAGTAAAAAGCTTGATTTATCTCAAGTAAACAGCTCTGTAATTAGGGCTTTTGTTTTGGGGATCAGATAAGAAGTCCTTCCAGTAGTTTGAGAAGCTAATCTAATTAGCATCTGAAAGCACAACGTAGCTGTACAAGCATGGAGCTTATGCAAATTAGTATGAACCAGGAAGTGACAGAGAATTTCTTTCATGCATTCTTTGAAACCCTGTGGGGAGACAACTCCTTTAAGTCTTGGTGTAAGAGATAAGGGTTGGGTGGGTTGACTTTTCATGGGGGTACTCTATTATGCAGATAATTTGCACCTGAATAAAAGAGGGTCTGCTGGGCTGGGAGAGACCATTCCAGGATCAGTGGCAGGGTATTTCAAGTAAGGATGAGGAATGGCACGACTCTTCACATGATTGGGCAGTCAGTCTTCAGGGTTATACACATTCTTCTAAGGACGAGGCAAAGCAGAAAAGAAAGAAGTATTTATATATGTTGGTAACGAAAGCAAAGCAAGTGTAAAAGAGGTAATGGTTGATAAAGACCATGCTGCGGATGTTGATATCTTGTGGGTGGAAAAACAGAGATAAGCTCAGAAAAACAAATATTTCTTGCATAATCTAAAGACTTCCCAACATTACTGGGGAGATAAAAGGTCCAGATATTAATTGAGGTCATGGAGCTGGTTGGAGCTATTGTGGTTTTGCTGCTCTATGACTAATACATTTAAAGGGAATACGTCATCAAAAAATTACCTATTGTTTAACTCATGTTATTATCTTAAACACATCTTAACCCCTTAACGACAGTGGACATAAACTTACGTCCCAGTGTCGGTAAGGGATTTTTGTAAATTTTTGCTAATTGCAGCTGACACCTGCCGGTAACAACACGGAATGGAGCCAGCTCCATTCCATGATGTCTAACCCTTATACAGAGGGACGATTGTGTCCGAGGTGTCTAAATGAATGAGAAGCGGTGCCGCGCACCATTCCTCACTCCGAACAGGGCCCCTGCAGCGAGATCGCAGTACTCAGATCGGTTAACATGGTAGCTGGAAGCCTTGTGAAGGCTTTCATCGCCGCCATGTTTTTCATTTAACTACTCCTGTCCCAGACATGAAGTAGCAAAACCGCCATATATAAACATAATTCATCCTGAACTCTGTAGAAGAAAAAAAAATTCCAAACACCAAAACGGTGTTTTTTGGTCATTTCAGGTCCCTTAGAAATTGAAATAAAAGTGATCACAAAAGTCGCATCAATCCCAAACTGGTACAAATAAAAAGAACACTTTAGGCCGCAAAAAATGCACCCTCACTCAGGTCCATAGGTGGAAGTGCAAAGTTTTTGGTTGTAGAAATGTAAAAAACAGAAAATGTTTGGATTTTTTTTTTTACAGTACTATAACATAATGCAAACCCTATACCTATGTTTGGTATCGGCGGAATCGTATCAACCTACAGAATACAGATAACACATCACTTGTACTGGAGAATGAACGTTGAAAAATGAAACTGCAAACATGGAGTATGTTTTATCACATTCTGACTCACTTAGAATTTTTTTGTGGTTTCCCAGTATATCCTATGGTACGGTGAATGACAACATTACAAAGCAACCATAGGTCTGATGGAAAAATAAAAAAAAGTTATGGCTCTGGGAAGGCAAGGAGGAAAATAAAAAAAAAAAAATGCTTGGTCCTTAAGGGGTAAAGAAAAATTTTGTTGCTTTTTTTGTAAAAACAAATTTCACAAAGCGATCAATCTTTAATAAAAAATCCTGAAACCCTGCAGTTTTTCACTTTGGCCAAAGGTTCTTTAGAGAAAACTTTTCAGCAGTCTCCTTATTATCAGCACAGGCAGGATTACAATGAAAGGTGACACCAATGTGTATAGACAACACAGGATCCACCATTCACAATAGAATGGAATAGAATTCACAATAGAATAGAAGATAGTCACTGCTCCCCCTCTCCTCTTCCTTGCACACTGATTTCTTCCCAGGTCACAGAGCATGCCCACAATACCGTCTTATAGAAGTCAATGGGTCTGCTCCTATTCACAGGCTCCGATATTCATGTAGCTGCTGTAAAGTAGGTCTCTAAATGCTGTTAAAAGCAGCTTAGCTGCCCCCATAATTCTATACAGAAAACAGAAATAAACGAATCTACAATCATAAAATTAACAACTAAGAACATTATGTATCAGTATTTCATTTTAATTAGTAAAACAATATGTTAATGATAAGATTCCCTTTAAAACATTTTAATAAGAACAGTTAAAACAATGTACAGCAAAAAAAAAATCTTAAATACACATTATAAGGGTGAATTGTAAGGGTATGTCTCCACTGCACAGCTTTACGATATTTTCTTTAAAATCTTCAAAGCGCCGAAAACACGAGCATTCGTGCGGCCCCATAGCCTACAATAGAAAAGACACGCTGCAGACTCCCCAGCTCGTCTTGTCGACAATCCTCTTCCGGCGTTGTTGTATAATATGCCGGCGCTTTTAGTTTTCTCAGCGTTTTCCCATACAATGCAACTGTATGGGCAACGTAAAAGAAAACGAGAAGCGACTGAGGTATTTGCGCAAAACGTGACAAAAACCTTGGTCGTGCATCAGGAAAAAAAAATCGGCCACTTTCAGGCGTTTTTTGTCCGATGCAGTGAAGCCATAGCCTAAGACGCCCCTAAATACTCCCCTTATACTACCAATATATCTTGTTTAGTTGAGTACTCCATATATATCTGCTTATCCAAAGCCCGTTGCCTTCTATATTTCTGGAGCAGTAGCTAACCCACTTCTTATTTGCACTAAATGTCATAAATGTGGTTCAGAAGGACAGAAAAATGGACAATGCCCAATGTCTATAAGGACTAGCGTTTGAGTGGCAAGGTAAGATAATTAAAGGAGTTGTCTCACTACAGGCTTTCAGCCTACCTCAGTTTGTCTGGCACCATAGGATTTTTTAATTCAGGGGCGTGCTTCTTGTCTGCTTCTTCTCCTCCCCCTTTCCTCCTTCCCTCAGCACACAGACAGCTCTCCTCCTCCAACTTCAGTAACTTCTATACAGCAAGGGGAGGGCGAGGGTGTTTGCTGCCAGGGTTAACCCTGTGTGTGCCTGCCTAGATCTGCTGGATCAGCTGCACTGTGCTGCTGTGGCTGAGCTCTTGCTGCTCCTCTCCACAGAGTCAGGAGACAGCAGGGAGAGGGCTGATCTATGAGTGTGGAGCCAGAGGTCTGTGAAGCTGTGTATGCCAATAGCAGAGCAGGGGGGATGCAAGTGTTCCTATACCCCCTGCTTAGCATACAAATCTCCAAGGACATCTCAAGCAACAACAAACAAACCCTGTCAGAACAGACACAGGGCAGCTCTGAAGTGTGTTACTATAATCACAATGTGTCCCTAATACAGCAGAGCAGGTAGGGATATGAATCGTTCACATGCCTCCCTGATCTGTTCTATTAGTATAGTCAAAGCTCCACAGACATCATTATTATAGTAACACAGTTCACTGCCGTCACATCGTACTTACCACAGATCAGCCTCACCTCTGCTCTCCTCAATCTGTGTAGAGAGCAGGAGGGAGCAGGCACACACAGGGTTAATCCACACAGACACAGAAGCCAGAGTCCTCCCTCCTCCTCCCTTCCCTACAGAAGCATCACAAGTAGACTCATACTGTGCAGGAGGGGCTCTGTGCTCTGACCTGTATTCAGAAGCTGATGAGTCGCCAACACTGACAGCCAGTGAGATGAAAATCAACAGGTCGGCTGCTATAGTGATTTGAGAAGCTGATGCACTCCTACTACCAGGGATAACTCAAAATCAGTAGGACATTTGTAATGAATATATATTGCAAAGCTGCTTGTTTTTTTAAAGATCTTTAAATTAAAACCCAATCATTGTAGCGAGACAACCCATTTAAAGCACTGCTGGCAGCTTCTGAGTAAATGAACATAAGCCCAATGATAATTATAAGAGTACAGCCACATGGACAGTAAGGTTGCAGAAAGACAAAAGTTTGGCTTATTATTGAAGAATATTAATCCCAAGCAAGAAAAAAAAAATACTCCTTCATAGGTCTTAAAGGAGTTGTCTCATCACACTGACACAAGCAGTTTTACATTCATGCTTCCTGTCTCTTCCTGGTCAGGTGGTGGGTTGTTCTATAGCAATGATTAGCATATCTGCTCTGTATTTACAGTTCCTCTGCACGGACATGAGAGCAGATATTATCTATGAGCTCTGAAGCTCTCTGCTCCAAGGAAAATAAAAGTAGTTATTCATAGTCCCCAGGATAAGCTCTGGGTGGGCGTGGCGCAGACAGCCTCACCCCGGGCGATAGTCTCCCTTCCGTGGGCCCAGAGCCTCTCGACCAGAGATCCCAAATCCCTGTCTTTCAGTACAGCTCACACGCTCACTATATTAATGAAATCTAAGGCCCCGGCCCCTTTACTGGACCTAGCTGGCCCCCTTTTCCCCATCTCGGATAATCATTTATTTCCCATGGGTACCTCTGGGCGGTCATTGCTAGGGAGATCTAAATGTCGCCCCCTCCTCACAGTGCAGGCACACAACAGGGATGTCTTGTTACCCCTAGCGGATTTGGTTCAGGATTACCCTCCATCTGATAGGTATAGGTTTGAGTATTTGCAGCTTCGGCACTTCTTTACTGCTACTGTCAAAAGAAAGGTCTCTTTTAGAGCCCTTTCTCCATTTGAGGAACTATGTGTCGCACCATCGCTCCCCAGGCATCTGATCTCCCTGCTCTACCAGTGGCTAATCTCGTCCACTTGTCAGGATCTTCCTCATTATTGTAGGGCCTGGGAAAGAGAGCTACGGAGGACCTTTACGGCTGCTCAATGGAGAAAGTGCTTTTTTCTCACACACAAGGCAGTGATAGCCTGCAAAGCACAGGAAACAAGCTTCAAAGTTCTGTCGAGGTGGTACAGGGTCCCGACTCTGCTTCACAAATGGTTTCCTAGTGTCCCGGACACCTGTTGGAGGTGTAATTTGGAGGCAGGGTCTATGTCTCATATTTGTTGGGGATGCTCGACCTTGCAGCCCTTCTGGAAGAAAGTCCTGCGGGCCATCTCGGATTGTTGTGGGACCTCTATTCCAGAATGCTCAGAAGCAGTTCTTTTATTTATGTTCCCCTTCTCGCAATCCTCTTACAAGAAATCCCTGACCCGACATCTCTTACAGGCAGCTAAGACGGTGATTCCCCGCCGCTGGCGTCAATCCGTTCCTCCGTCCATTGCTGACTGGGTGGAGGAGGTGTCTTCTATTCACTGTATGGAGGAGTTGTTTGCCCATAGCCCCGAGGAGTCTATTAAAGTTCTGCACACTTGGAGGCCTTGGACCCTTTATCAATCCTCCCGGGACTTTCAGGCTATCTTGGGGTGATGCTTGGGGTATTCTTTTGACCCAGCTGCTCCCTCCACTCGTGGGGGGGCTGGTTGTGGGGGTTGGGTCCTTAGCGGCTGAAGTATTTTTACAGGGACAAACTCTCCCATTGCGTGTGTCGTATGCGTCTCCGGCATCTGGCGGTGTGGACTCCCTTTCCCTTCCCTTTTTCTTTTTCCTATTTGTCAGGATCATTGTAGTTTTGAGACCACTTAGATTTGCAGATGTTCAGAGCTCTGGTCTTTTGCGGGAGGGAGGTGGGGGGGGGGGGGGATATTTTGCTCATTGCTTTGTCTTTTGCATTAACACCGTAGTGCCTTTGTTCATTTTGTGGTTATGTGATTATTATATGTTTATTGAAAACTGTTTAATAAAAATCTATTATAAGTAAGAAAATAAAAGTAGTCTCCTTGGTGTGTTAAAGATAACACACTTTGTTCGCAAGATGCCGGCCATCCTGTGGTGACGTCACTCCCTGCTCTTCAGACAAACAGCAGATCAGCAACCTAGAGAAACCGGTTTGCACTCAGGGCAGACAAAATCTCTCTAATCTCCTCAACAAAGCAAAATAAACAAAGCAATAGATTTGGAAAATGTTTTATTTACCATTCCCTCCATGTTGAAAGCTAATCTTTGCAATAAGACAACCCCTTTAAGTCCTACACTTGAATAATCAGCATAAACCCCTTACTTACCAACCTCTCTCTAGCCATCTGCAGATAAGGTCAAAGCCACACTTGTATACTTTGGTCAGCGTTGGCAAGCTAAAACCAATAGTAGACCCAAAGCATGTTTTCCTGTTTAAGTGTCAGTCTTGGTTTTGGCTTATAAATACTGTAAAATGGCAACCAAAATATTCGGTTGTGAACATGGGTTTCCTTGACCTATTAAATGTTTCTGAAAATGCATCCAAACGTCTTAGGAAATCATGTTAATAAATCTGCCATCACCAAATCTTGTGTTGGGGTATTTCTTCCTGCCGCAGGTATAAGGAGACTGTTTTGTGAAATCTTTCTTTTAGATTCTAGTGGATACTTGCTTGTTTTGTTCATAATTGCTTACTTCAAATATTGCCTTTAAAGGGGTTGTCTCACTACAAGGATTGCTTTTAATGTTAAAGATTTTGCAAAAACAAGTGACTTTGCAATATGTGTCCATTAACAGTGTCCTACCTATTCTTAGATATCCCCTCTTGTATGGGCTGCATCAGCTCCTCAGGTCACTATAGCTACAGACCTGTTCAAGCTCTCCCGAGCTACAGACCTGGTGTCCTCTGCAGGCCAGTAGTAGCCAGAAAAATCAGTAAACACACCCCTGAATTAAAAAATGAAACTGAGAAAACACGGCAAGGTAAAATGAATTGATGTAGTGAGACAACCCCTTTAAGGAGATTTTGTAACAAAGCATGCTTAGTGGGGTACATATATACAGTTTAAATCAGTAGTTTATATAAAAAGACACAAATGCATGTTTTTTCTCACTGACATGAATTCAGAATAAACCCATTTTAGGTCAATTAGGATTACCAACATTATTTCTATTTGCCAAATGCCAGAAAAATGAGAGAGGATGTTTTAAGGCATTTTTATTATTTTCTGCAAAGTAAAAACTTTACATACACTAGGATTACTATGCCTTTAAACAATTTGGGACAGCCCAGATGATGAGGTCATGTCTTTGGAAGCTTCTGATAGGTTTATTACCATTGTCTAAGTTAATTGGAGACACACCTGTGGATGTTTTTTTTTTTATGCACACCAGAACCACACTGTTTCTGTGTGTAACATCATGGGAAAGTCAAAAGCAGTCAGCCAAGGTATCAGGAAGAGAATTTTGGACTTGCACAAGTTTGGATCATCCTTGGGTGCAATTTTCAGATACCTGAAGGTGCCTCGTTCATCTGTACAAACAATTATATGCAAGTACATACAAGATGGGGGTGTCCAGCCATCATGTCTCAGGAAGGAGAGGAGTTCTGTGTCTCAGAGATGAATGTGCTTTGGTCCGACATGTGCATATCAACCCAAAAGCAAAAAACCTTGCTGGCGGAAGCTGGTATGATTGTGTCATTATACACAGTGAAACGAGTACTGTATCAACATGGGCTGAAAGGCCACTCTGCCAGGAAAAAAGCCATTGCTCCAAAAGAAACATATAAAAGCCAGATTAATGTTTGCAAATGCACACAAGAACAAAGACTTGCATGGTTTGATGAAACTAAAATTTAACCGATTGGCCATAATGATCATTGTTACATTTGGAGGAAAAAGGAAGAAGCTTGGAAGCCTAAGAACACCATCACAACTGTGAAACACAGGGGTGGCATCATCATGTCGTGGGGTTGTTTTGCTGCAGGAGGGACTGGTTCACTTCACAAAATAGATGGCATCATACGGAAAGAAGATTATGTGGCAATACTGAGGCAACATCTCAAGAAATCAGCCAGGAAGTTAAAGCTTGGACAGAAATGGGTCTTCCAAATAGACAATGACCAATGACATACATCCAAACTGGTTACAAAGTGGCTTAAGGATAACCAAGATGTTTTGGAGTGGTCATCACAAAGCCCTAATCTCAATACTACAAACATGGATCAGTTACACCAGTTCTGTCAGGAGGAATGGGCAAAAATTCCTACCAACTATTGTGAGAAGCTTGTGGAAGGATATCCAAAATGTTTGACCCAAGTCATACAGTTTAAGGGCAAAGCTACCAAATACTAATTAAATGTATGTATACTTTCGCCTTTGCAGAAAGTAATAAAAATGCCTTCAAAAATTCTCTCATTATCCTGGCATTTGGCAAATATAATTTTGGTTCCTAGTTGACCTAAATCAGGGAAGGTTTATTCTGATTTCATGTCAGATAGTGAGAAAAACATGCATATGTGTCTTTTTATATAGTGGATGTAGACTTCTGGTTTCAACTGTATATTTCTACTGTTGGATTACCTCAATTGTTGTGTTGGCTCTATGGATCCTCCCCTATATAACCTCCATTAGCAGTCAGCATGGCTTTAGATACCTGTGACAACCTACCAGGACCTTACTAACTCACTTCCAGCCTGTCTCGCTGTCCATGCTGCACACTAAGGTTACTCTGGATATTAGCCGATGGTCATAAAAGGTGACTTGCTTGTGTAAAATGTGGTCTGATTGATTGTGTTTGTCTATAATTTTGTCTTTCAGCACACGGGGACCAAAAGAAGAAAAACAACAACCAGAAAAAAGCTAGTGAACTCCTGAATTTGAGCAGGGTTGTTCCTAACAATTATAATTTTTTATAATAAACGTTTGGATGGTCTGCGCAGTTCCCTGGGTTCTATGACAGTTGCTTGGCTACGCTTAGAACTACCATAGACATGAATGCTGGGGAGCTGCATAAGCACGGCCATCTCCCCATTTACTGAGGCTACAAGCAGGGCCGTTCTTAGGCTTAATTGCACTCAGGTTGGGGTGAATAAATTCCCCCTCCAACCCATTAACATGTTGTACCACACTGAGACACATTGCATCAGCACCAACCAGTGCCTAAATGTACAAAAAGCTATAACACAAAGTTCTATGTATAACACTATTAAATAATAGTCATACAATTAAGAAATAACACTGCTACATAAAGCCAGAATCCCAAGACTAATATTACCAATAATTGCACCAATAGCAAATACCGCCACACCATTACCCCATATCACCACAACAAAGTGACCGAATAATACCGCCACATCATGAACACATATCACCACCACAGAGTGAATAGTGACTGAATAATACACCATATCATTACTGAATATAAACCATTATACTAATTACTGTCATACAGTGACCATACAGTGGTAGATACTAGTTGTACACAGGTGCTCTGCACACATAAGTTATTATAGTAAAGTTACATCCAGGGACTCACAGGAGACATCTTCTCTGATGAGTTATTCTCTTCTCCGATGAGTTGTTCTCTTTCCCTTTTCTTCTCCATCCGATCCAGATCGCTAAGATACTTCTCCCAGCCACGCCTCTTCACTGTAAAACTTACCAAACAAAAATCTTAAGACTCCTCACTTTTACAGAACCTCTCTACCTCTGTACAAACTCCCTATCTATAGCATCCCATATGGTAATAATGACCCCCTTGTGCCTCTCAGTAAAAGTGTCCCAAATTGGTCGCCGAGTTGCTAGTGTCCAGTGTAAGCAGTGTGATGTCATCACATCAGTTATGCTTGGACACGGCTCCCGGCATCTCCTACGAGACACAGAGTCAGAGAAAGCGTGATGACACTCCTGCATCACGCTTCTTGTGGCACTGATATGTATATGTATTGTGTATATAAATATTGAGCACTGTATACACAATAAGGAAGGCAGGGATGGTAATAAACTGTCCATGCCTTCTCCCTAGCAATACAGCTACTAACATTTTAAAACGGCCGTGCAGAGTAAGATATTGACCACCGACCCACTTTTCCAAGCAGGCCCCACCCTCTGGTGAGTTGCGCCCCGGGCGGCTGCCCGCCACACCCGCTTGTAGTAATAGTCCTGGCTACAAGCAAACCTCAGAAAGGGATTTTGCAAAGTGACAAAACAGGTGTGGATCCCAGAGGTTGGACTCGCACATTAAGTAAAACAATGTCACCCAAAAATCTCCCTACAGAATAAAGAAGAGGTCACGCTTGTGCAGCCCTCTCCGTTCATTTTAGGGCCTGTTTACACGGCAATGGACAAATACCAGTCGGTTTATTCGACCGGTATATGTCCATTTTCTCACCGATTTCTCACTGATCTGCTGAGGGTTTTATATATACAGTGGGGAAAAAGTATTTAGTCAGCCACCAATTGTGCAAGTTCTCCCACTTAAAAAGATGAGAGAGGCTTGTAATTGACATCATAGGTAAACCACAACTATGAAAGATAAAATGAGAAAACAAATCCAGAAAATCACATTGTCAGATTTGGAAACAATTTCATTGCAAATTATGGTGGAAAATTGGTGGCTGACTAAATACTTTTTCCCCGCTGTATACATAATGGACGACCCCTTAAAAGGCTGACATTTTTTAGAGCTCTATTTAAGAACATATCCAGAAACTGTCTATCTGGATTGTTACATATCGGTTTGTTGTCATTGGTAGGATTTATTTTTAAGAAAGACTTAGTAATGTCTATCTACATGGGCGATTTTAATACAGATTAAAGTAAGAATCCGTGTTAATTCCACCTGTAAATTACATCCCATTAATTTAAATTGAAATATGCATCATACTTTTTAGGATTTAAAATCTGTGCCTCAGTATAAAAAAAAAAAAAAAAGATTCTTTACAGTAAGGGTATGTTCACACGGCGCCTTTTAGACCGTATTTCAGGGTCTGTAACTACAGTAATTCATAGCTCTCACAGAGAGAGATAAATATCAGGGATTGGGTTAGAGATAGGTTCCTGCAGGGATCGACCTTAGGTTACATTGACAGGTAGGGATTAGTTCCGTGTTTTGTTGAGAATGTATAGGGTTTTTGCTGTATTTTAATTATTATGGGATTAGAGGTTATGTTTTATCACACTCTCTGCAACATTTCAGTATTTTGTGAGGTTTAAAATGATGTCTTGCTAGGATATACATCTATTGGAGTACCCTATCCTTCCTTATTTAGGGCTTTTTGTGGCAATTTGTTTTTTACTCTTCAGTAGTGTTGAGCGATGGTCCATGACAGATTATGATCGATGACCATTATAGTGTAGGGGAGTGCAACAACACCTTCATTCTTACACTCAAATAGGGCTGGCGAAGCTGGAATTAACATCCACAACAGTCAAATGGATACGTGCTACATCTTAGGCAACACACTTAGGTTATAAAGCCACAGAAAAAAAATCACACACCATTCACTATCACTGTCTTGCACCACAGCATGACCCTTAAACCTGCATGACCCAGCCACAAATTAAAAAGTGCCAGAAGGCAGTATGATTTGAACCATCATTTTACTTGAACTGGACATTGAATATCCCTGTCCTGGGCCACAGCATGAGCCCCAAACCTGCATGACCCCAGATTAAAAAGTGCTGGAAAAAAGGAGTCTTTCAACCACCATTTTAGTTTCACTGGACATTGACTATACCTGTTGTGACGAAAACAGCCTAGTCCGCCGGCCCACTCGAGGGACGACGGCCTGACTTGGGGTGTATCTCGACGTTGCACGGCCCCCCTAGGGGTGCACAAGGTCAGCCAGATACTGTTCCACTGTTAACCCCTGACCACACGGGCCCAGGGAGAACCAGGGAGGACGAGAGAACACTTTCCTCGTCCAGAACCCTGAACGGCTGCCACCAGTTTCTAGTTTAGTTATAAGACCGGTCCGTGACCGACTTATAACAAGGCCGAAACCAGCCTTGGGGTAGCTATATAGTATAGACCGAGTACTAGGCGTGTGAGGCCGATGATCAAGACAGACTAACTCAGATTAAAGTTTATAGATTTAATTAGCCTTGGAGGGCACACTAGACAAATATATACAAAAGGATAATAATATACAGGTAAGTCAGAGGTGCACATACAAGCATGGGTTACAGACAAAAGGCAGTTAAAATGGGTCAAGTTACCTTCGGGCTTGGTTCTGGGCTCACATGGGGGGGCTTATGTGGCCTGGCTGCTGTGTACGGATGCTCCTGGAAATGCTCTTAGGTACCCCCCCTCCTGGATCAACGGCAGAGCCCACACGGGCTCCTGCTTATATCTGTGAGGGGACAGCCCACGTGGCAGCCCCCTTTCACGCCCCCACACACCCCTGGGACGGTCTAAGAACTCCTCCCACTCAGGTCATGCAGTTTCTGATACAAACACAAAAATGGACCATAACACGGCAGGGCATTGGCACAGAACCGAGCCGGTAGCACCATCAGAACCGGCTGGACCTACACGACGCCTGGATATCAAACACGCCTATCTTATGGGCTCCGTAGGTCCGGTTCTGGATATCTCGGTTCCCCTGCGCCTCAGAAACCTGGAAAGTGGTGCTGTGTGTTTGGGGAGTTCCATGTTTTGCGATATGAACTCGCCATGGACCAGTTATGAGCGGATCACCTATGAATCGATATGAAATATCGGAGACGGGTCGGCTAGGATTAAGTAATTGAAGTCTTTGAAGCTTGGGGTTTTGAGGTAGCATTTGTTCAGTGCTAATTAATGGAAGTGAGGGTTCTTTTGAGGTGTCCATGTACCCTGCTGTGCCAACACCCTATGGAGGGCATTTAAAAAGGGGGTCCGGGCTGGGTAATTAACAGAAAAGGGGAGTTTTCCTGGGAGGTGGGACCCATCTGTGATTGACTAGAATGGGGGGATGAAGTAAAGTAATTTCTTCCTCACACCTGTCCTGGGCCACAGCAGGGCCCCCAAAACCCTGCATGCCCCCCAATTTAAAAAGGCGGAAAAAAGGAGTCTTTAAACCACCATTTTAGTTTCAGGGAAAATATACTGTCCCTGCCCTGGGTCGTTGCCCCTCCGTTGAGGGGGACAATTGAGCTTCCCTTGGAAAATGATGGTTAACGCTCCTGTTCCACCCAGGTGCCCTTTTTTTTGGCATTCTTTTTTTCTTTTTTACAACGGCGGAGGAAATGGTTCTGTACTTTGTTCTCTGTCCGTGCTCCATACCCCAGCCCTTAAATAACCAAATTGGCAATTTTCCTGTACCTCCCTTGTACAATTCAGAGGAATTTTTTTTACCATATTTTGTACAGCAAGTTTTTTTTAGTTTTAATTCTGGAAAAACATTTTTAAAATAGGATGGAACCCACCAGTCTTTGTTTTTTTTTTTAATTGTATTAAATGGGTTGTCTAAAAAGGGGTTTGATAGCTATTTTTAAAGATCTTGAAAAACAAGTCATTTTGCAATATTTTCCCATTAACAGTTTTTCCCCTTTCTGTTTCTAAACAGAACATCACCCTTGAGCCACTTTGGCAATTGAAAAACAAATGTCTTTTTGAAACAACTTTTTTTTTTAAATAGGACCTGTTTTTTGCTGCATTTCAAAGCAGCTCCCCCAAAAATTTAAAAATGATTCTCACCACTGTTAAAAAAGTGAAGGAGAAATGCCCCTTAGAAGCCACTTTCTGTTCCAAAGGACCCTGATTATTTTCGTACTCACAAAACAACAGCACCAAAAAATTTAAATATGACTTCTCAGCCACTGTTAAAAATTGTGAAGGAGAAAAGCCACTTAGAAGCCCCCATTTCTGTTCCAAAGGACCAAATTATGCTGTATCTCCGCAAATGACCCCAAAACCATTTTTAAAATGCGAAAAACGCTGAAGATAAAGTGAGTAAATGGAATACGGTGTTGTCATGAAACCTTGCTGTCTTTTTCAGTCTCCTCCAGCAAAACGAACTTTTGGGAAAAAAGAATAAAAATTTCAATAAAAATGACATTTTAAAAAAAAATTTTCAAAAGGACCTTTCTGTTTGAAAGAGGAATGTGAGTAGACCGGCAACTAATCGGTGACCCCGGGAATTGGGGCCACAAATATCAGAGATCCATGCCGATTATCTTTATGAAAGTCAAACCCCATTATCTGTGGAAACCGGGTGCGTTTGTCTGTAAAGACCCTCAGCTGTGTGAAGGTCCGCTCAGATATGACCTGGTGCTGGGGAGGACAACACCTCTATGGGGTGAGAGCCAGCTCGGGCCCCTTGTCCGTTTGGATACCGAAGTCTATTGGGTCCGGAACACAAAAAAAACATCGGTGTTGAGAGCAGACATCGTGCACCATACTTAAGTGGGCTCTGTGTGTTTGGGTGTGTGCCCTGCATTGCATCATTGGTGAGGGGGTAAATAAAGTTGCCAGAGGCACCCAAATTTGGGTTCGCCACCTTGCCGCTGCGCTGCTGCTGCGCCGCTACGGTACTTGGCACTCTAGCTGTCACGTCGCTGATTTTTGTTCCCCCGTGACATTTTTGGGAAACGGAAGCGAACCAACAGATGCTCCAGTTATCAACAGCAAGGCCCCCCCATTTCCTGCATTTTATTCTCTATTTGGGTGGGTGGGAAGGAAAGTGCTGAGTTTTGTTTTGTACCGGGGGATCCCGGGGGGGGCCACCCCGTAACTTTGTTCATTTTTATGGGCCCTTTAATGCGAGGATCATGTTGGGGGAAATGGAGAATCCAAGCATTGTGAAGATTTTAGCCTTGATTTCCCCCAAACTCTGGGGCGAGGGGGGACTAGCAAACGATCTTCCCCACTTCCTCCTCGCCTCAAAATTTGCGCCAACTCTTTCCCAAACAGGGACGTCGGTAACGTCTGTGTTAGGAATACCTCCTCCTCTCCCTCCGCGACTCCGGCACAGCTTCAACACAGTCCTGACTTGCCTGGATGATCACCCTGGAGCTGAGCGCCCCCTTGCACTAGCCCTGGACCCCGAAACCATGCCCAATGAAGACCATGAAATTGTAAACTGTCGGGCCCCTTTTGGATTTGACGGAGAGAAAAAAGGGTCCGTGTCCCCCATCTGTGTCCGTGTCCTCCCCGTCGGTGCGGGACCTGTTTTTAGATGTCCAACGATCATTCCAAACTAAAATCACCACAATGTCAGCTGACAAGGCATTGTCCCCAGAATTTTGGTGGGTTCTTCAAAACTGGCAAGGATGGTGCAGAGCTCTTTCACCTGCCTCCACTCTCGGTGGCTCAACACCCCGAGGTCCGCACCGCTGCTTGTCAGGCCATGTGTCACTTCGTACTGCGTAATGGCATTGCACTGCTGCCACAATCGCTGGAGCATGTGGAGGGTGGAATTCCTGCGTGTTGCCACGTCAACAATGAGACGGTTGACGGGGAGGCCGAGCTGACGCTGCAACGCAGCCAGGCGGGACGAAGCAGGGTGCGAACAGCGGAAGTGCGAACTTAGACTTCGAGCCTTCCTCAGCAGGCAGTCCAGACCGGGTAGCTCTTTAGAAATTTCTGGACGACAAGGTTTATGACATGTGCCAGGCAAGGGATGTGCTCCAGCCTACCGATCTTAAGGGCGGCCCGCAGATTTCGCCCGTTATCGCTCACCACCTTGCCTGGCACAAGGTTCTTGGCAGCCAGCCAGCGCTCGGTCTCGTTGCGGAGAGCCGTCCACAGCTCCTGACCTGTGTGTGGACGGTCTCCAAGACAGATTAATTTCAACCAGCGGCCTGTTTCTCTGGGCACGTGATGCCACCAGAGGACCTTGGGGGAAAGAACCCTGCACCATCCCTGCGGTTTTGAAGGAGCGTGCACCGAGCCTGAGAGCCACCGTCACCCCCGAGACATCCACCCAGCTCACCCAGTGAGCCGTCACAGAGATATAGTGGCCTTGGCCGTGCTTACTAGTCCATGTGTCGGTGGTCAGATGGACTTTTCCAGCCACAGATGCAGACAACGCGTTTGAAATTTTAGATGACACGTGGCTGGCCAGGGCAGGGACGGCTTTTCTGGCAAGAAATGCCTGCTCGGCATCTGGTATTGGGGGCAGGCAAGGGCCATGACGAGGCTGAACCCATCTGTGTCCACCAGACGGACAGGCAACATTTCCAAGGCCAAAAGCCTGGCAATGCCGACATTCAGGGCTTTTGGCTTTGGGATGGTTAGGGTTAAAGTGTTTCTTCTGCTCCCAAACCTGGAAGACAGAAGGCTGGCTGCTAGACTGGCCGCTGTACGGCGTGCAATGTCATCAAACTGGCGGGAGGAGAAGGGGTAGGATGGGTCTCTGGTGGTGCTGGTGGTACTCAGGTGACGGTGGAGGCTGAAGCGGAGGCTGATCACTTATCATGACTCTGAGAGACATGAGCAGCTGAGGAACGCTTGGTGGTGGTTGGAGGCCCGGCGTCGGTCTGGCCTTTTTTGGCCAAGTGTTGCCTCCATTTCAACTCATGCATTCGCTGCATGTGACTAGACATGTTGGTGGTGGTTAACCACCTAAGGTTCTTGCCTCTACTTATGCGTTTACGGCAAAGGGGGCATATGACATCGCTGGGTGAATCAGAGGCTTGCTCAAAGAAGGCCGGGCTTGAGAGGTCCTGGACCTTTTTGACGGCGATAAGCGAGGAGCAGGGTTTGCGCTGACCGTGGCTGGCAGAATCATATCAGTGAACTTCTGCGACCGCCCTCTCCCTTTTTGAGGCGGAACCCGTACTGACACTACCCCATCATCTTCCTCCTCGTCCAGTGATGAAGCGCTCGCAAGCAAATTCTGCTGAAAAGACCACGTTGGATCCGCAATGTCGTCATCATCATCATCAACACAGGTGACTTGGTCGTCCTGACATTCTGCATCCAGGAGCTGCGGGCTACAAGCAAGAGGCACTGCAAGGCGTTGCCGACCGCCCGGGATTTTTGCCGATTGACCGGCTTCCTTCTCCTCCTCTGATGGCATCAGTAACTGGGCGTCAGAGCAGAGAAAATCATCCTCTTTGGCCTCTTGATCTTTTAACATGCCTTCTGACCCCAACCGCATTTTGTCATCAAAGAGGTCTTCAGAAAATGGATTATCCACAGTGGTGGGTACACGACTTGACATTTGGGCTGCTTCATGTTGGACGGATGCTGGTGATGCTGATGACGACATTTGTGGCCGTGACTGGGAGGACGAGGAGGTAAGACTGCTGGATGCAGGTTGCATTAACCACTGAAGGACAGATTGGCGACGCTGTTCGTTACTGAGATTCACAGGGCCCTGACCCAGCGATGACAGGCCTGACGGTCCTGCAACTGACGATCCGCTGGCATGCGTGTTGTCGCCAGCACTGGAAGGAGCACCTTCTTTTGTACCTCTACCTCCATGTCCTACCCCCCTCTTTGCTCGCTTACCACCTGAATTTCGCTCCATGTTCAGAAATATAAAAATTTGAGAAGGTATGGAAGAGTTTTGGAAAGTCTCTTATTAAAAGACAGCAAATCACAGCTATTCTCAAATCCCTCAAATCAAAACAAAATTGCTGGATTCAAATTTAACTGCAAAGTAGATCTATCAACAAAGCTGGCCTGCGCCAAAGTGAAAAAACACGTATCTGAAATGTATTCGGATAATAAAAGGTATTTTTGGCACCTATCAATTCACCTGTGGTGACTACAAAATTGCTGTATTCACATTTAAGTGCAAGGTGCCTCAATGAACAAAGCTGTAGTGCGCAAAAGTGAAAAAACACGTATCTGTAATGTATTTGGATAATAAAAGGTATTTTTGGCACCTATCAACCTGTGCTGACTACAAAATTGCTGGATTCTAATTTAACTGCAAGGTGGCTATATCAACAAAGCTGGAATGGGCAAAATTGAAAAAGAACACCTATCTGAAATGTATACTGATAATAAAAGTGGAGTTTTACACCTAACAAAGAGACCTGCAGTTACTAGAAAAGATGTGTATCCTAATATAAGTTCAGGCTGCCCAATATCCAGGAAATATTTCAATAGAAAACTGTTAATAATAAAGCTATTGCAGTGCAATGTCTACACTAAGTCTTGGTGAACTTTATCCAGTATTCTTTATAGAGCTTGTCTGTGTTCGCCCGCGGCCCCTCCCCCGCCTTGGGGCCCCCCACCCCGCTCCCCTCCGTGACTTTACAGTGGTAGATGCTCCTTTAAAATTCTCTACCTAACTACATAAAATCTTCCAATCTCTGATCTAACTAAGTTGTAAGGATCACAGCTAACGGTAGAGCTTTCTCTGTGAAGAAATAGAATAATTTCGCTGAGCTGTTTGGACACAGGCAGAGCGCACGTCCTCCTGCTATGAGACGCTGAGAGACACTGATCATGAACTGGAAGGGCTGTTCTATGTAAAACGAGGTCATGTGATTTTTCCAGCCAATCGCAACCATACACATCCCAGTCATGACGTCGCACACACATCTCACCCTGCTCTATTCTGTAAGCTGATTTGCTGGCTGCCAAAATGACAGGAAGCACTGAAAATGGCGCGATCTTAATAGATGATGCACAGATTTTAACCTAAATTATCGCATGATCTAAAAATTTCGATCAACATAAAAACTGTGCCGATTTCAACTTTGTCGATAATAATCGCTCAACACTACTCTTCAGTTCAGAATGGGTTCTGGCTGGCTAGAAGAGAGGCTTTTTAATAGGTCAGGATTAATTTACAGGGAATCGACCTCCAGTATATGGCACTAGATATACAGTTTTCTTTCTTCGGGAGGAAGGCTTATTTACATATTTTTTCCCCAGAAAGCATTGTGTGGCTTATAAGACTCCTTACAACAATTTAGTGCTGTCCACAATAAGAAACTTTTCCCCTCCCTCTATTTCACATGGAAGCGAAGGATCGCCTTGCCCTTCCTAATGACACTGTCCCTCATAAGCGTTTGTTGGGTAAATTAGAATCCATTGGGTTAGAAATAACAGTGTGTAATTGGATTAAAAACTGGCTGCTGGATCGTACTCAGAGAGTGGTGGTAAATGATTCCTACTCTGAGTGGTCCCCGGTTGTGAGTGGTGTGCCACAGGGCTCAGTATTAGGTCCTCTCTTATTTAATGTATTTATTAATGATATAGTGGAAGGGATCAATAGCACAGTTTCTATTTTTGCAGATGGCACCAAGCTATGCTGGGTAGTGCAGTCTATGGAAGATGCTCTTAAATTGCAAGCAGACCTGGGCACCCTGAGTGCTTGGGCATCCACTTAGCAAATGAGGTTTAATGTGGGTAAATGTAAAGTTGTGCATCTGGGTACTAATAATCTACAGGCATCATATGTCCTAGGGGGAGAAAAACTTGGAGAATCGCTTCTTGAGAAAGATCTGGGAGTTCTTGTAGATCATAGACTCCTGAACAGCATTCAGTGTCAATCAGCTGCCTCTAAGGCAAGTAAGATATTGGCGTGTATTAAAAGAGGCATGGACTCGCGGGATAAGGATGTAATTCTTCCGCTGTTCAAAGCATTGTTGAGACCTCACTTAGAATATGCTGTTCATTTCTGGGCCCCAGTTTACAGAAAAGATGTAATGGAGCTAGAGAGAGTGCAAAGGCGAGCAACAAAACATAAGGGGAATGGAGCATCTTAGTTATGAGGAGAGGTTAGTAGAATTGAACTTATTTAGTCTTGAGAAAAGACGGCTTTGGGGGGGACATGATTAATTTATATAAATAGTCCCTACAAAAAATATGGGGAAAAATAATTTCATGTAAAGCCCCCTCAAAAGACAAGGGACTTCCCTTCGACAAAAAAAAAAAGGTTTCAATCTCCGGGGGAGAAGAGGGGTTCTTCACTGTAAGAACTGTAAATTTTTGGGAATAGCCTCCCCTAAAACTGGTCCCGGCGGGAAAACTGTAAAGAGTTTCAAGAAAGGTTTAATCCCAAACCTTTAACTAAAGAAAAAATTAATGCGTACGTACCCTAAAAAATTCTGGATCCCGGGTTGGGGGGCCTGGGGCAGAGAAAAACGGTCTCCACGGGAGCAGATTTTTCATGCCAAAAGGGTTTTTTCAAGGAAATTTAAAACCATGGTGAGGCGGGGCCCAAAAAATTCCTTGCCCTCTCTCCCTTCACCCACATTTTAAAACCCCCCCTTTTGGTTAAATTGGGAAAAGGGCGTCTTCATTCAACCGTAAAACCTATGAAACTATGTAACAAAAATTTTGAAAGTAAACAGCATCCCCCGGTTAAAAAACGGGATAGACACTGAAAGGTTTTGTTTTTTAAGTTAAAATTTATGTAAGGGGTAACAGGTATATTTATTAAATGAAAATTCCAAAAAAAAAATTTTTTTTTTCCGTATTTGGATTTTGCAGGGAACAGTTATTTAACATTTTTTTTGCTGCGGGTCCCCTTTTTTTTTTTTTAGAAATTTCACCCAAACCGTTCTGAATCTAAAAGTTCGGGCGGGTGGCATGCTGGCACTTGGTTATAAATGGGGCTGACGCCCACCACCCCCAAAAGCCCTCCATTTTGGGAACTAGGGGACGAAATGAAAAGGGGGAACGAGTTAAGTCGGGGACTGCCTGAAAAGTTTTGTCCTGAATTGAAAGGGACTATGTATACATTGAATCTTTTTCTAAAAATTTTTAAAATAAAAAGGGACTGATTTTGGAAATTAAATTAAGGACAACCCTGGGTGACGTCATTTCCCGCCCCCGTCTAATCATTAATGAAGACGGGAGGGTTTAACCAGAGAAACCTGTGTGCACCCAGTGAAAAATAAAATCTTTTTTGCCTCCAAAAACCAAAGACTAATCAAAAAAAGGAATGAATTTGGAAAAAAAGGGTTTTAAATTTAAAAAGTTCCCGGCATTTTGGGAAACAAAACTTTCAGTGAGAAAATCGCCCTTAAAGGAGTTTTAAAATTTTTTGAACGTTCAAAGCCTTCAGCAAATTTCCCCTGAGTTTGAATTTGAAATCCAGGGGCGATCCTTCCCCCTCCGCGCGTGTTCCCCTCCCCCTCCCGGGGGGGGCGTCCTCCCCATACTGAAGAACTGTGAAAATCAAAAATTTTGTAAAAGCAAAGATGCTAAAGGGTTTTTTCCGGGATATAAAAACACTTTAAAGCCTCCCAGGCTTTTTTAAAATGTCTGCACCTTCAGGCTCCACAAGCTCCTTGCTTTTGCTAAAATGCAGTTAAACACACAGATAGCCCTTTGGGAGGATTGTACACTGTCCCCACCCCCTCCCCCCCTTCTGTTACCAGACGGGAACTTTTACTGTGAAAATCCCCAATACACACAGATGAGACAAGTGAGGGGGGTGTAAACCCTGCCCCCCCCCCTCCTCCCCTTCTTTTTAAACCAGACAGGAGACTGAAGACGGGTGGAAATATGCAGTTAAAACAAAAACATAAATTTGATGAAAACATGTAGAAGTGTACCCCTTCCCCCTCCCTCCCCCCTTTTGTTACCAGGCAGCAGTCGGGGGGGTTATATGGAGCAATGCACACTGCCCCCTTTCCTCCTCCCCTTCTTTTACCAAAACAGGAGATTTGTGGGACTTTTGATAAAACAGTTATACACACGATAACATGTGGGGAGTGTCCCCCTCCCCCTTCCCCCCCTTCCCTTCTGTTCCCAAACAAAGATTTTAAATAAACTGGGGAAAATAGCATTTGTACACGCACAGATGAACAGTGAGGAGTTACACTGCCCCCCCTCCTCCCCTTCTTTCCCAAACCAAGGAAAAACTAAAGACTTTTGGAAATATCAGTAAACACACAGATGGACATGTGAGGATGTACACTGCCCCCCTTCCCTCCTTCCCCTTCTGCCCCCAGACAGGAGACTGAAAAAACTGTGGAATATCCCAGTTAAAACACCCCGTGAGATATTTTAGGAGTGTACACCGCTGCCCTCCCCCCTCCCCTTTCTTTTTTACCAAAACAGGAGACTGTATGCTGGGGGTATATCCCCGTTATAAAAACACACCAAAACTGAAAGCCCATGTGGGAGGAAACACGGGCCCCCTCCCCCCTTTTCCCCCCCCTTTACCAAAGGAAAGGGCGGGGTTAAGGGAGCAAAGCACACTGCCCTCCCCCCCCCTTTCTCACCTCCTTTTAAAAAAACAGGCGGGAGACTCTAAAAGGGAACTCTGTTTTTTTAGGGGACCCTTTGGACAAAAACCAGCCATTTAAATTGCCCAAAAACCAATTAAACCCTAGAGCTGGGAGATTTTAAGAGCCAGCAGCCCCTTGGGTTTCCCACTAATTAAATTTTTTAACAGCTCAGAGGGAAAAACAAGGGGAGCAGGGGGCCAACCCCACAGCGCAGGGGGCGGGGCCGGGGCGTTTCCGGGTCGGGGGGGCAACCCCCAACAGGCTGAATAAATGTAAATCCAAAATCACAGTCGGGGGGCGTGTCTAGGGGGGGGGTTTTACCCGGGCGGGGCCCGTGCCCGACCACCAAGCAAAAACAAATACAGATTTACAAAAAAGCTATATTGCAAAACCCAAAGTGACTGGGGTTTAAAGCAAACCAATTACAATTTGCTTTTTTTTTAACGGGTCCCTTTAATCGGGGACATGATCTTTGTAGAGATAAAACCCCTTTAATAAAAAACTCTGGCTCAGTTCTTTCGTTGGGGGGGTTTAAATTAGAAGAATGGAATGGGGCCCCGGGGTTTTCCCCAAAAAATTGCAAAACATTTTTGGGAAGGGACGGGCAGAATCTAGTAAACCCCCTTTGGGGCCCCCAGGACGAAAAGTACCAAAAGACCCGCATATTTTTTTTGTTTTTTGCCTCTTTGCTTTTAAAACATCAGAACTTTTTTTTTTTTTTTTCAATGATGCAGTTTTAGGGCCCTTTTTTTTAAAAGTGGGAGAAGTTTTTACTTTGTGGGGGCATAGTTTTAGTTTTTAAAAATGAATTATACTGCAGAATTTTTTAAAATTGTTTTTTTTTTTAAATTTTTTTAAAATTTTTCAAACATTCACATTTCACACTAAATAACCTGTTAGGAAATTTAAAAACTAAAAGGGTTTTACAGTTGTGGGGGGTTTCCAATAAGGTAGAAATTTTTTTTGTGTAAAAATATGGGAGAAAAAAAATTTTGTTTTTTAATAATTTTTTTTTAAAATTTTTTATCTTAAATTTTTTTTTTCCCCAAAACTTTTTTTAATTCTTTTTACAATCCAATGAAGGGATAAACTATTTTACAATTTTTTTTTTTTAAAACTTTTTAATGTTTACATATTCATGTATGCAAAACATTACAATCTGTTTTCAGTAGGACACAGGGAAAAGTCGGGCAGCACAAAGTAGGGCCCGACTGCAGACGTTACTCTAGGTCCCCAGGGGTAAAAAGTTCAGACTTTTCGGGGCTTTCAGAGACTGTTTTGGGGAGGGGCATTTCTAGGGCCCCAAAAAAAACCCAAGGGCCCAAAAAAAAGGGGCCCCCTGTGTTTTTGTTTTTTCTCATAGGGATTTCTTTCCCCACGGCCCCTTTTTTACGCCACATTTTTGAAAATGTGGCATGCATTTTTACCCGAAAAATAGTGTATGTTCCTGTCAGTTTTTTTTCCCCTGTTTTTCCTACATAGCTCTGTTACATCACCTCAGCATGCAGGTAGATTGAGAATTTAAGGGGCTGACAAAATTTTCTTTTTCAAAAAACCCTTTTAAACCCACATATAAAAAACGGGAGTAATACCCCAAAATATCATTTTCGGGGGGACCCCAATAATTTCACTTATACTTGGGGGGCAATAAACCTTTTATAATTGGTTTCCAAAGAAAAAACCCAAAATACTAAAAACCCAAAAAATATTACTACCCTTTGGACAGAATAAAAACGGAAAAGACCCCCACTAAAGGGGACCACCACATGTATAAAATGTGAATCTTTTTCTATAAAGTTTTTAAAAAAAAAAGGCCGAGTTTTTTATTATTAAGGGGGAAAAACTTTTTATAAAGGGGGTAGGAGAAAAGCCCTTATTCTACGGTCCTTTCTGGTGGTGCTTGGTGAAATTGAAGAGATATATGGTCTTACTATTGCAAACGTCCCCAGGATGAACAGCAGCTTGAGAACAAGTGTATTTTCTCTAACAAACAAAGGAGTTTCAGTACCAGTCATACATTTTTGTAGTCACCTCTGCCCCCAGTGTTACATCATGAAATATACAGGTGTGAATAATCTCATAAAAGCCATGAATTTTCTTGGATGTAAGTGGGCAGAATTTTTTGCCCAAGCATATATATATGGCCCCTGTGTTCTTGTGATCAGTATGAGCCTCAGAGTGGTGCTGGTGAGTTTCTGCCTACTCCTGCAAGGCTACAGAACAAGACCACTGCTTTCCTTCCTGTAGTACCGGACAAGCAGACAGAGTGATGACAACTGGTATGATGGCCAGAACAGATACTGAACCACAGCGTACCCCTGACTAATAATATAAAGGGGAGCTACTAGGGAACTTACACTCCAGCATATCCCTGAAAAGTGAGGTTAAAACTGCAACTTGTTAAAATGCACAATTTACAAAACTGGTTAGTAAAGGCTAAAAGGTTGAGCTCTGACCTCCCTGTTAAGGGGAATACCAGAGTGTCAGTTCCCCAGCTGAAAACTTCTGCAAAAGAGCTGTAACTTACATTAGTCACTCAGAACTTGGTATTTTGATATTGTGTAATAACCACATAAAATACAACTTATTATTTATGGATGATGTGCAGGGTTACTAGCTCACACAGCCCCTGTGCAGATTTCTGCAGAATCTGACATAAAAAAATACTTCCGTATGCCTTTCATAATAAAAAATGAAGGGGGTTCAACACTGTTTCAGTGCTGCATCCACTTTACAGTTTTGCCTGCTCAGTAACACTAGACTGTGTGGCATTGAGTTAGCATATTCGGATTGGCCCTGTTTAGACGACTGGTTTAACATAAAAACTACCCTCTTTCCATTCTGATTGTGCTGCTAGAGATATGTACTAGCATGATCAGCAGTATTAGGAAGTTAAGGAGTTGGTTTCAAACCTTATGAATTAAAGGAGTTTTCTCACCTAAATGATTAGTTTTTAACATGTAGGGAAAGGTAAAAGACTATTACCAAATACAATGCTGTTTTGAATTTTCTTAGTTTAGAAGATAAAAAGATTTTATCTACGGCTAGTGTACACAAGTTTCTCTTGGTTACTGACCACCTCTCCTTGCTATTTCTCTTATATGATTGCTCCAATCTGCTGTCAAACAATGGTGAGTCACTCACTGCTGTGTTTTATCTCTAGCACAGGAGCTTATTTATTTAAGCTAATGACAAGCTTTAACCTTTACAGCTCAACAGCTTTGTGCACTACAGATTTTAAATCTCCTGCACTCATGTCACTTTAACAGGCTCAGCTAGAAATAGCAGAGTTTATTTGTCAATCACTGCTATAGTACCACCCACAGAAGGTTTGAGTGTGAAGCTGGCTCTGGTTCTGTGAAAGTGCATGGTGAGAACACCCCTTTAATGAATATTACTACATAACAATGACAATCAGCTGTCCATTTATTCTGTTAAATAAATCCTTGGTATTAAAATCTAACCAAGAAATCCACCATGGAAATTCCAGCGGGTTTAAGGTATTACACGATCATTTATTTAGTTCCTTCTCAAGACAGCGTTAAAAAGCATCTAAACGCCGATGCGTTTGGGGACCTTGTTCACGGCTGTAGGGCTAATTAGCACCTAATGCCGTGAAAAAGGGGCCCTCGGGTACCCGCCGTCGGCGTTAGATGCTTTTTAACGCTGTCTTGTGAAGGACTAAATAAAATGATCGTGTAATACCTTAAACCCGCTGGAAATTTCCGTGGTGGATTTCTTGGTTTGAAGTAAGGAGCGAGGCTGGCAGCTCTCCGAGCGGAAAGAAGGTAACACGAGGAAGCAGTAGCAACGGTTGGATATAGCTACACAGTGAAGGAGAGGAAGCCCAGATAAGAACATTCGCGGTGAAGGGGTAAGCGGCGGTTTCAATATCATGTTTGTATTAAAATCTAGCCAAGGGGTTCAATATGTTAGAAGACCCTTGGTCAGCAAGTGTCCCCTTTACTGTAATAGCATACTGTCTAAGTTAGCATATAATGGCATTTTTTTTATATACTGTAGTTAAATTCTAACAGTGTAGAAAAAATAAAAAGAGTCTTTATGCTATAACTAAACAACTCAAGATGCTTATTTTATTTCTTCTGCATCAATCACTTTGGGCCACATGTATGAAAACTGTTTAGGTCTAAAACTCACTTTTTTGCCCATAGGTTACTGTTCTTGTTACTACAGTTGCACTTATTTTCAGAAATGTAAGGTCTATAGGACAAGCCAACCTCACTGGACATGGCCGCAAGAGGAAAATTGATGACAAATTGAAGAGACAGATAATATGATCGATAGCCAAAGAACCAAGAAAAACTTCCAAAGAGGTCAGCTCCAATATAAGGTACATCAGCGTCATATCATAACATCCATTGCTGTTCTTGCCAAAATGGACTTGATGGATGACAACCAGGTTGGAAACCACTGTTGAAAGCAAAAGCTTAAATTTGCCTAAATGCATATTAACAAGCCACAAAGCTTTTGGGAGAATGTCCTTTGGACAGATAAGAGAGAACTGAAGCTTTTTGGCAAGTCACATCAGCTCAGTGTTCACAGAAACATACAAGTGAAGTATACACAGAAAAGAACATTGTACACACTGTGTGGTCTCAGTCACAGGTCATGTGTTTTTTAACAGGATAATGACCCAAAACACACATTTTAAAAAAAATGCAAAGTTTTTGGGGAAAAAGCTTTGGGCTAACATGTATGACTTCATAAACCCGATCTAAATCCTATTGAACATTGGGGAAGTGAAAACAGCAGTCGGGAAAAAGGCACCCTTTTAAATCTGAAAGAGCAGTTTTTCAGAAGGACTGGCCCAAAAAACCCCCTGTTTGGGGCACAAGGTGCCTTTGTTGGGGGGGGTTCATTCATGAGGTATTTTTCCCTTTTTGAATAAATAATACAAATTTTTTTTGTGTCAGAAAAAAGGGTTTCTACACCTGTTGTTAGTAGTACATAGCTCCCAGACAGTGTCTGGTAGACTTTTTTTTTCTGGAATGGCTAAAGAGATGGGAGGGATGGGTATTCCCATGTTCCAGGTCCATGATTTACCAGGCCGAAAAACCCGGTGATTCGGGAACGGGTTGGTTTTTCCCTTTTCGAGCTGGAATAGGCTTACCAAAAGTGAAAGCTTTCATCTGCGAAGGCTTTTTTGGACCGTACCCATCCCGGGAGTATATTGCTACCACAACTGTGATAAGACGTGAGTAAATTTTTTGGAAAAATTTTTGACTAGAAAAAAAGGGCATGCCCCAGGCACGGGTTTTATTGGGTTTTGAAACATCTGTAAACCACTGTCACCATCTCAAGACTAAAGGGGAATCTGTCACCAAAAATATTTTTTTTTTCTTTTGGAAAATATTGTGTGTTCATTTTGTCAAATTTTTAGTATATTTTTTTTCTTTTTTTTAAATTTTGGTAAATTTAAAAAATGCATAAAAATTTAAAAATTTTTTCCCACCTTAACCCCCAAGGGAGCACTGAAGAAAAAAATTTTGGCATTAAAAAGCATGTAATACGCACTGCTGTAAATGGGGGCGGGCTGGTGGTGATCTCACAGCCCCCCCTGCCCTGTTGAAAGAAGGAGATGGGGTTTTTTGAAAATACTCTGTACCCCAGATAATTTTGTTTGGACCGGGGAACCATACAGAGTTTGCTATGTATCCATAGCTGAAAAAGGGAAAAAATTAAAAAATTGTGATTACATTCGGTCTTTTTACAGGGCCTTTGACTCTGTTTTTTCATACCTTTTGGATACTTTTTGGGTTTTTCTGTCATCCCAAATGGCCCCTAAACACATATCAAATAAATAGCAAGTGTTTTTATTAGCTTTTTATTAAAACACGCCCCCGGCGCTCACACGAGTAATCACGATGCGCATTTCACTGCGTCTTTCGGGGTTCCGAGGAAATTGAACAGATTTTTTTCCCTCAAAAGGCAAAAAAAAATTTTGCCGTCAAAATGCGCAAAAAACTGATTTTGCGCAAAATGCACTAAAAGGGTGTAGGGGGTCAAAAAGCACAATAAAATGGATTTTCGTCAAAATCGCGGAAAAAAATTTAGGGAGGGGAAAAGCGCGGAAAACGGATTTTTTCCGGGGAAAAATTTCGCGGGGGAAAAGGAGGTTTTGGAAAAATGCACAGAAAACAGATTTTGGCGGAAAAATGCATGGAAAACAGATTTACGCGGGAAAAATGCGGAGAAAAAGGATTTAGGCGGAAAAATACACAAAAAAGATGATTTTAGTGGCAAACTGCGTAAAAAACGGATATTGGCGGTAAACTGCGTAAAAAACGGATTTAGGCGGAAAGATGCGTTAAAACCGGATTTAAGCGGGAACATGTGTAAAGAACATATTTCAGCGGCAAAATCCGTTAAAAAAAAGTATTTTTTTGCGTCAGAAGCAAGAGAACTTTATTTGTTTCAAAATATGTAAAGAAAAGGATTTTAGTGAAACAATTCGTGGGAAAAAAAAAACCAGGTTCTTGAGCCAAAATCCGTAGAAAAAGCATTTTTAGCGCCAAAAGTGAGAGACCTTTATTAGCGGAAAAATCTTGAATTGCACAAAAATCGTTAACGACAAAAGCACAATCACTTTATTAGGAACGAGGACACATCGGACACTTGTCTGCTTCTTCTCTGGCACCTTTGCTGACAGACATTCAGTACGCCTCCTCTGGGTTCCACAATCATGGCTGCCTGCTCCCTGCAGAAAAATAGGCAGAGCTCCCCAGCAGGGAGAGGCTGGAGGGATCTCACTGTAGCAAAATGAGATGGGAATTGTCTCAAGTCTCTTATCTACATTGTTTACTTTATGGCAGCTACCTGTGTGATTTGCAATTCACACAGCACAGGGATGTCTCTGAAGGGGGGCAGTGCTCTTACACACAGGAATCTGTATAACTCTCTTTACAGGCTCACAATGAAAATTACAGCAACTGAGAATAAAAAGATGATAGAAAACACACACATTACTGCAAAAAAAAAAAAATTGCGACACAATCCCTTTAAATATAAAATATGTGCAGCAGTTCCCACTGCATGGATTTTCTGTCAGATGGTTTTTGACACCACCGGCATAACAAAAAACTTAGCACATGTTCATTCATCCGCCCGTTTTCGGGCAGAACATAAACATGTCAATGTGAAGGGGGATGGCTTGGATCCTCAAACCACGGACAAAAGCCATCCTTCTACGTGCCAAAAAAAGACTGAATACCGGTCAGAAAATGAGAGCTATGAATTACCGTAATGTCGGACCGTACTTTGGCGCATAATTGCACTTCAATACGCCCGAAGTATGGACTGACATTACGCCATGTGAACATACCCTAAGGGTACCATAATTTTTGTCCAGGCCCCTTTCATTAGTTTGTTTTGTTTTTAAATTTTTCAGATGGACCACAATTCAAAAGCAAGGTCTGATTTTCATTAGTTGTTCTTTTAGTAAACTTAAATAGATTGTTTCTTTTGACAGTTTCAAGTTGTTTCAGTTACTATTGTGGGATTCTTTCAGTCAACAGAAGGGTACTGTCATGGCTGGTCCCACGCCCCGCAGGTCGGGGTTGGGGTGAGCGCGTGGCTCCTCTGTCTCTTCCTGCTTCGGGACGAGTGGGCGCCGAGGTCCGCATGTCGGCCCGGGCTCACTCGCTCCCCCGTGAGTACAAACGTACCTGGCCACGCTCCAGTTTCCTCTCACCCCTCGGCCGGCTGCTGTGCGCGCTACCGCCCTCTAAGGCGCGCACGGCAGATCTCAGAGATTTAAAGGGACAGCGCGCAGGTAATTGGCTAATTGCCGGTCTCTGACCCTATATAATGGTACCGCCCCCGACATTTCCTTGCCGGACCCTAGGGTGTGCCCAGTGCCGAAGAGAAAGCGTTCCAAGTGGTGTTTCCTGACCTATCCGTGTTTCCAACCTCCTGCTACGTTCTTTTTGACGACGAACCTCTGCCGCCTGTCCTGACCTTATTTGCCTGTCCACGACTACGTCTACGTCTAAAAACGATTCGGTACCACGCTCGCCCTTGGGCCCTGCCACTGCAACCCAAGTCCGCCAGGGAAGCGACCTGGTAGTTTCCCACCGCAGCAAGTCCATTCCGCTTTGCGGCAGGCTCTGTGAAAACCGGGTGCTACTTAGATTCCGCTCCCTGGTGTGGCTTACACCATCGCTTGCGGTGGTCCAGCGGATCCATTACCACCTGCTGTAACAGGTACCAACTGTTTTGTCCACGAGTGTAAGTTGGCACACACTCAAAAATAATACACAGATCATTTTTATTGAGACAATATAGCAGAAAAAAAGGATTTAAAATATGTTAAAAAGACAAAAAAGGCTATGTCATTGCTCAGAGTAAACAAATAAGATCGAATCTCAGTTAATGAAAATACAGAGACAAATAATAATATAAATACCAGCAGCATGCATAATAAGCATACCCAAGCACAGTATCAAGAATAACCATGTGCAATAACAAAATATAAGTCTATAAAGTGCCAAAATATCTAAAATTAAATAATCCACAAAATTGGAAAATATTCAATCCGTATTCAAGTGACATACAAAAACAGTACCACAAATGAAGAAAATAGAAGGGATAAGGAGGTAATTGCAAAAACCCAAAAAAAAATCAAAAATAATAATTGTGTATTTAGGCTGGGATCCCCAGCATATATATAATTATTCATTTGGAATTATTAACATAAGGTGTAATCACCAGGGAATGTATCACACAGGCACTCATTTCCTCTTCAAGAGAATTGTGATGTTGAAATGAGTGGGCACCTATGTCATCATCAGTCAGAGAGCCTGCGTGTGAATACTGTTAGCCTGGGAAAGCTGGGACAAAGACAGCATCAACACAAAATTGATGGGTCATTGACCTTGATATAGTGGAATGGGTGGCCACAACAACTGGAATTTATTGAGCTGCTTCAGCATTCTTCTGCCATAACAGCCATTCAGACAGCAAGGAGGGACCTGTATGAAAACTGTCTAGGTCTAAGACTTTCTCTGTTGCCCACAGCAACCAATCAGAGCTCTCCTTTGAATTTTCCAGAGCACTATATGTAATTAAAGGGGCACTCTGATTGGTTGCTATGGGCAACAAGGAAAGTCTTAGACCTAGCCAGTTTTCGTACATGTGCCCCCAAGCTGTTCTATCACTGAGGACTTTTTGGAGGCTTTGGTTTGCTCCTAGACTGGAGCCTCTTTCTAAACCAGTTTTCCTGGGGTAGCCCTGCCAGACAACACAGCTCTTGCAAGTCTTACCACTGCTGCAAAGTTGCAATCCAAGCCAGGGTAGGGACAACCATGTAGAAAATGGTTGTAGTGAGTTCGCCATATTGGGAGTCTCTCTTTGAACTTGCACCATATTCTAACTTATACCAACCATATGCCCAAATAGGGACAAAATCTTGAACAGTGAAAACATCTCATTAGCTTTCTGTGTAAAGTATTCCTAAAAATAATGCAGCTTTTTTCCTCAGCTCTTTGAACCGTACAAGAAAAAGATTGTTTCTGGGAACATACATTGGTTTGAGGTCGCTTCATATTACTGCTCCTCACAGTACACTGAGAGGATTTCCTGTTAGAGCCACATCATGGAACAACTCTGTCTATTTTAAAATGAACATGGTGAAAAAGAAATATATACAGTTGCATCAACATTGATATTCCTTATTAGTTGTGGAAATCCACTGTTTAGGAAAATGTTTTCCACTAAGCTCTGAAAAGAATGCAAGTGCAACCATTACACGGGCTCTTTCACAATAACCAACAACCTCAAATAAAAGTTATATCTTATACAAAAGTATTTTAGATTTATATATGCCTTGTTACATTCTTCTGACCGGAACCTAGATCACAAAGGAACCTGTAGTAATTTATGCTCACATTGGCAGGTGTGTTACAAGCATTGAAGACTGCTGGAAACCTTATATACCACAGTCTGAGTTAAAGGAGTTGTAGTTAGTAATGGAAGACTGGATTGTAGCTGTGGATTGCTCAGGCCATCTCCCAGGACATGCAGCCATAGAGATAGAGCGGTTAGACCGGTATCCAAAAACTGCTGAAACATTGTACACTCTGGTTTGCTCTATCGGTAGTCCTTAGTCACAATAGATGGAGGAAAACTGTTTCACTATACCAAGTGGAGTAGCTACTCACATTCCATAGGCAGTGCAGAGTTAAGGCAGTGCTTCAAAATAATGGTGGCCACACAAAATATTGCCAATATTGCAAAATGTGTCTATTTTCACTTAGGGATGTACTCAGTTTGGTTGCCAGCGGTTTAGACATTGATGGCTGTGTGTTAAGTTATTTTGAGGACACACCAAATTTACAAGCTGTACACTGACTACTGTAGATTGTGTCAGTGTCATATCTTCAGTGTTGTCCCATGAAAAGATATAATACAATATTTACAAAAATGGAGGGGTTTACTCACTTTTGTGAGATACTGTGTGTACAAATATATACATATATTTATATATATATATACTATACACACATACTATATATATAGTGTATGTGTATAATATATATACTTCTGTATAAAGTTAGGTGCTTCATATAGTTGAATATTGTAAAGTTTCTTTTATACACCATACTAATAGAGATTTTTGCTTAATAGATGTTGGAGATAAATACGGAAGGCCCTCATCATTTGACCATATGGGGTCTTGAAATGTCTGATGGCGGCCCTGATCCAAATTAAAGGTAAATTTAGGGAGCTTTTCATAGGATATATATATAGCAAGAGGGAAAAAAACATTAGAAACTGCACTTAATATTCTAATGCAGATGATAGATGTAATCCGTGAAATTGGTAACAAATATAATAGAAAGAATCATCTTACCTTAAAGAAGTCGTCTGGAAATAGTGAAAATGCAGAGATAGAGGAATATATACTCATTTTGGGAGATGAGCTTTGTCCTTTCATTGAGTGTTCATAAACATGGAGGTAGAGCAGAGGATACCTGAGTGACTCATGTATAGTACAGGAAATGTACTCCCCCAATAGGTTTTTTTAAATGCACTAGCAGATATCCTCAGGGCCACCAATACAGCTCTGACAAGTTTAGACATGGATTCCAAAAGACCTTTGAAGGTGTCCCCTGGTATCTGGCCCCAAGACGTTAGCAGCAAATCCTTTACGTCCTATTAGATTCAAGGTGGGGCTTGACTAGATTGAGATCTGAGACATGTGAAGGCTAAGTCAACCTCTTGAACTCTTTGTTATGTTCCTCAATCTGTTTCTGGACAATGTTTACTGCCATAAGGGAATACCATAACTATAAAGGGATGTACATTGGCATAAGCCAAGAAAACGATATTTCCATGGGAAAAATAGTTTAGATCATAGGAAATATTTTTTTCTTCTATAAGTGGTAAAATATTTTGTTTTTTATTTAGAATGAGGAGGAATATCTATTTCTATAACATGATTATAATCAGCATGAAGGCACGCCTAAAATGTGCCTGTCTCTAATAATAAATATGTCAGATATGAGTATATATCATATTCAGTAGCTCCAGATGACAAAGGGACTATGGAATGTAAGTAGCAGCTCCACTTGGTACAGTTAAATGGTTTTCCTCCGTATATTGTGACTGAGTAAGGACTGCCACTAGAGGAGACTACAGTGTACAATGTTTCAGCAGTTTTTGGATACCGGTTCTACCTCTGTGACCGCATGTCTTGGGAGATGGCCTGATCAATCCACAGCTACAACCCAGTCTTCCATCACTAACTATAACTCCTTGTCTTGCACCTTTTCTGCGTTACAACTAGGTAACCATTCCTAAATATCACATGTTGTCCCACCAGCTGCTCACAACTTGTATCATTAGTAATACAAAAATATATATATAGTATCTCATCAACGTAAGTACACTCCTCACATTTTTTTAAATATTGTACTATATATTTTCATGGGACAACACTGAAAATATGACACTTAGATACAATGTAAAGTAATCAGTGTACAGTTTGTATAACAGTGTAAATTTGGTGTGCCTTCCAAATAACTGGGCAATACACTACGTCGAAATCCCTAAAGAAGCATTTATGCTATCTATCATACATGAAAAAACTTTGAGACTCTCGGTTCACATATCATGATCAGAACATGTTTAAGCTGCCCACGACTTCAACGTGGTCTCAAATCGGGCAGTCCTATCCTAACTTTACCTCTCAATCGAGCAATCAGGCCTCTCACTGGGTCACGACCTCCATTATTCAGAGAGAAAAAATAAAAAACACCCAACCTGCAAAGCTGCCCTTCTTATGACAGCCTGTGAGGTTGGGGGGGGGACAGAAACCCAAAATGGAAGCACCCCTTCCTTTCCATATAGGTTAAAATCAATGTACACCAAGTATAACGTATGTTTCTGCACACAAAAACATTTCTGAAAAAAAAGTATGCAAACCTGGGGGCCCCTGGCAGGGCTGCGGCACACATGTAATTATACATGTACACACACAGACCGCCACCAGCGGCACTTTCTGCAAAAGGGCATACACTACGTCGAAATCCCTAAAGAAGCATTTATGCTATCTATCATACATGAAAAAACTTTGAGACTCTCGGTCACATATCATGATCAGAACATGTTTAAGCTGCCCCCGACGTCAACGTGGTCTCAAAACGGGCGTCCACTCCTATCTTTACCTCTCAATCGAGCCAATCAGGCCTCTCACTGGGTCACGACCTCCATTATTCAGAGAGAAAAAATTAAAAAACACCCACCTGCAAAGCTGCCCTTCTTATGACGCCTGTGAGAGTGGGGGGGGGACAGAAACCCCAAAATGGAAGCACCCTTCCATTTCCATATAGGTTAAAATCAATGTACACCAAGTATTAACGTATGTTTCTGCACACAAAAACATTTCTGAAAAACGTATGCAAACCTGGGTGCCACTGGCAGGGCTGCGGCACACATGTAATTATACATGTACACACACAGACCGCCCCCAGCGGCACATTTCTGCAAAAAGGGCAATACACTACGTCGAAATCCCTAAAAAAAGCATTTATGCTATCTATCATACATGAAAAAACTTTGAGACTCTCATTATTATTTTTTCTCTCTGAATAATGGAGGTCGGTGACCCAGTGAGAGGCCTGATTGGCTCGATTGAGAGGTAAAGATAGGATAGGACTGCCCGATTTGAGACCACGTTGAAGTCGGGGGGCAGCTTAAACATGTTCTGATCATGATATGTGAACCGAGAGTCTCAAAGTTTTTTCATGTATTCCAAATAACTGAACACACATCCATCAATGTCTAAACCGCTGGTGACTGCACTCCTAAGTGAAAACGGACAAATTGTGCTCAATCTGCCATTTTCCCTTCCTGGTGTCATGTGACTCGTTTAGTGTTACAAAAACTCAGGGTGAATAGAGAGCAAGTATGTTAAATTTGGTGTTATCGCTCTCACACCCTCTCATATTGGTCACTGAAAGTTCAATATGGCACCTCATGGCAAAGAACTGTCTGATGATCTAAAAAAATAATTGTTGCTTTACAGAAAGATGGTCTAAGCTATAAGAAGATTGCCAACACCCTGAAACTGAGTTGCAGTATGGTGGCCAAGACCAGACAGTGGTTTAACAAGACAGGTTCCAATCAGAACAGGCCTCGCCATGGTCGACCAAAGAAGTTGAGTGCACATGCTCCACATGGCTGTCGTCCCAGAAGGAAGCATGTTCCAAAGATGAAGCACAAGAAAGCCTGAAAACAGTTTGCTGAAGACAAGTAGACTAAGGACATAGATTCCTGGAACCATGTCCTGTGTTTCTGATGAGAACAAGAGAAACTTATTTGAGTCAGATGGTGTCAAGCTTGTGTGAGGGCAACCAGGTGAGAAGTACAAAAACAAGTGTGTCTTGACTACATTCAAGTATGGTGGTAGGAGTGTCATGGTTTGGGGCTGCATGAGTGCTGCCGCCTGTGGGGAGCTACAGTTCATTGAGGGAACCATGAATGCCAACATGTACTGTGACATACTGAAGCAGAACATGATCCCCTTCCTTCAGAAGCTGGGCTGCAGGGCATGATTCCAACATGATAACGACCCCAAACACATCTCCAAGATGACCACTGCCTTACTAAAGGAAATTAGAGTAAAGGTGCTGGACTGGTCAAGCATGTGTCCAGACCTAAACCCTATTGAGCATCTGTGGGGCATTCTCAAACAGAAGATGGAGGAGCAAGGTCTCTAGCATCCACCAGCTCATGATGTCATCATGGAGGCGTGGAAGAGGATTCCAGCGGCTGCAACCTTTGAGGCTCTAGTGCACTCCATGCCCCAAAGAGTTAAAGCAGTGCTGGAAAATAATGGTGGCCACACAAAATATTGGCAGTTTGGGCATAATTTATACATTTTCACTTAGGAATGTACTCAGTTTGGTTGCCAGAGGTTTAGACATTGTAAGGGATCAGCTCGGTGGTAGGATAATACAGGACCAGTCCTTTAGCTCTGTTTAAACGTTCAGGCGTTTATTTCAGCCTTAAACAAACAGCAACATAAACGTGGGCTTAACTTCAGCCAAACGAAGGAAAACAAAACAGTCGTACACAGTCCGTATGGGACACTTAGGGCATGTCCCCACGGCACGGGTTTTCGGCCGTTTTTTCAACCGCCTGAAACACCGGCCGAATATGAGCACAATTGTGCTCTATGGAAAATCCGTGCAGCAGTCCCCACTGCATGGGTTCTCTGCCCGACGGTTTTGCCGCCGGCGGTCCGGCGGCAAAACATTGAACATGTTCATTCTTCTGTCCGGTTTCCGGACGGAAAATGAACATCTCAATGGGAGGGGGGAGGGCTGTTCTCCGCTCATCGCGGAGAAAAGCCGCCCCCCCCCCCCCACCACGGCCGTGGGGAAGGCTGCAAAACCGGATAAATCCCTGCCGGTATTTGTCCACTGCCGTGGGAACATGCCCTTACAGTCCTGTGTCCAGATCAGGCCTCCAGCCTTCCTTGTCTCCAACTGAGACCAGCGTGTAGTCTGTTCTTGGGATCTTCTGCTGCGCACACACACCAGCACTCTCCCAGCATCACAGACAATCAATCACACCCTCCCACCTGATCTCCAGGTTTACATACAGCAACCAAACTCTGGCCTGGACCTGAGGATGTGAGAGCAGTCCCCCACCCAACTCTATGATTGCCCCTGTGAAAACCAGCCCGGGACTACTTTGCTTTTGCAAATATACAAACAATAAAACGGGGTGTCACCCAACCAAACCGCCGGGGACACATAAAATTTACTGGTTTTCCTCCCCAAACGCCGGGGCCCTTTGGTTGTGTTTTCGGGAAAATATTATTTTTTAAGGTTTTTGTAATGAATTTTGTGGTGAAAAAATTTATTTCATTTAACAAGTTAGCTGAACAGAAAGAGATTTTCCCAAGATGGCCCCTCCCTTTCCTAAACCCAAATCCCCCCATGTCCCCCAGCATGGACCTGGGGGGGAAACCATGCCCAAATTTTGGAAAACCCCAATAAACTAGTCCCAACATTTTTGAAGACTGCAAGAAACAAAGGAACTTACCCACGCCTGAAGCCAGTTTGAAAAAAAAACCATTGTATTGTAAAAAAGGGCCTTTTTTTTTTTTTTTTTGGGTTGTTTCACACTGAGGGGGAAAACTTTTTATCGCTCTGTGTCTGATGAAAATTTCTTCATGCCGGCAATCAGTGTTAAATTTTGGCCCTCCCAGGTCAGGCAGTGTCCCCCTTTTAAACCCCCAAATTTTTGGGGGCCCCTAAGGGGGGGCATTTCCCAAAAGCGGGACGCTTTTTCCTTGGGGGGACCTGAGGGTTGCCCACCTGGACTTCCCTGGGACTGTCCAAAAGGGAGGATTGATCACCTCACTTAAAAAACACGGAAGTTTAGGGTTTTTTCTTATTAAATCTGTGGGTTGCCTGTGTATTTGGCGGTTCCTGGGGGGGGGTCGGGGGTTTGTCGGTCAGCCCGGGGTTTTGGTCGGCGCAGGGCTTTCCCCGCTGTACTGTCTAAAAAAACCTGATCCCAGTCCCGGGACCTGCCTAAACTACTGTCTGTGTTGGTAGATCCTGGGGGCAAGGCTGACACACGGCTTTTTTTTTTGGAACCCTCCCTAAAATTGGGCTTGTTGCTGTCAGTTGCGACTGGGAAAAGGGAGTGGGAAAAATTTAGTGGGACTAAAAGCCATGTTGCTGGTTGCAGATAGGGGAAAGTTCTAGCGGGGATTGGATACACAGAGGAGATTTTGCATTTACAGGACTAGAAAGGGAATTTAGTTTAGTTTCAGGACAGCGCCAAATCCCAAGGTGGGGGGAGAAATTCTAGCAAAAGGGGAAATCCAAACCCAAACCCGGGGCTCGAGGGAAAAGGTTTCGCTGGGCCCTGGGGTGTTTAATAAGATTTAAATATGATTAGGTTCCTCAATTTTATGGGGGGGTAAAAAAGGGCCCCGTTATGGGGGCTAAAGTCAGTCTGCAGGTTCTAGGGGGAGGGAAAAGGAAAAAAAAGCATGTAGAGAAAAGAAAGAAAAAAACCATGTAGAAAAAGGGTTTAAAAAAAATTTAAATGAACATGTGTGGGTTTTCACCGGGGGGTTTGATTCAATAAAATTGTGAGTTTTAGCTGTGAAAGACAAAAGGGGGGGCCTTGACGATAAAAAGTTTTTTAGATGCTGAAATTAGTTTGGGAAAAAGACAGGGGAAGGGGTATAAAAAGGGAAGGGGGGTTTGGGGCTGAGGGATTAAAAAAATTTTTTGGGAATTTTTTTTTTTTGAAAAAAATTTCCCCTTTTTATAATTATTGGGGCCCCCCTTGACAAAATTTTCCCCCAACCTTTTTTAAGGGAAAAGTGATTTTAAGTCTGGGAGTGCCCCAATTGGGGCCCCGCAAAATCCCCCCCTGCTGAGTATTGTGTTGCATGTGGCAGGGAGGCCCAAACCTGCTCCCCTGTACCAAAAAATTTCCATTTGCCTCTTTCCCCCCAATCCCTTTCTCACTCCCCCCAACCCCGTAAAATTCCTCCCTTCCCCTGATGAGTCTCTGATTCTGTTTTTTTCCCGCCCCAAAAGTTCCCATAAGAGGTGCTGGAGATATTTTGTGTCGGGGGGTATCAGCCCGGGTTTTCTGTTAAAACTAAGGAAGGTTATCAGAAATTATGTTTGTATTTAATTTTGGGCATCTTTTTGTAAATTTTTTAATTTGAAATGCGCAGGGCCCATTATATGAGAACGCTCCTTTTATTGCAGGGTATGTATTTACAATTGTTGCATTTTTTTTAATAAAGGGAAATTTTTAGGAAATGTTACTGTTTTTTTTGTAAACGGACATGCTTGTGCTTTTTTTTTTTTTTTTTAGGTGGTTAAATCTGATATATTTGTTTTGGGAAAAAATGAATTTTTTTTATTCCTTAAGTAAAAAGTTGGGGGAAGGTGATTTCCGGGGTTTTTAAAAAGAGTAAAATATTGGAGTAGAGTCTTTATTTTTTGGGGTTTACAAACAAAATTTAAAAAAAAAATCAAGTGGATTTACTGAGCTCATTTTAATTTTTAAATTTGTGTGCCATTTTATTTTTGCCCTTTTTATTTCGGGGTTTGGGTTTTTATGATTTTTACCCAGTTTCCACCCGGGCCGAAGACGCCAACTATTAAATATTTTTTTTTCCCCCTTCCCCCCAAATGTTTGGGGGCTGCGGGATGTGTTTAAATTGTTTTTTTTTGGGCGGATTAAAGAAGGGATTTTTTTAGTGATCGGGATCTCTAAAAGCCCTCATTGAAAAAAATTTATTTTTTTTTTTTTTTTTTAAAAAAAACCCCCCGGGGTTATTTAAAGTTAATTTTTGATTTTTTGGGGTTTTTTTGGGGTTTAATTTTTGGTAGTAATACCACTCTTTAAATTTTTTAGAAAAGGTTTTTTTTGTTCAACCAGATTTAAAACTACTGCGCGTCTTTAATTAGAAGTTTATTTTTTTTTTTTTTTAATTCTTTTTTTTTTTGGGTCCGTTGATAGTTTTTTTTTTTTTTTTTTTTTGAGGGGAAGTGGGGAAATTGAGTAAAAGGGGTCATTGTTTGTTTGGTGATTAATGCTTGTATGTTGTAAATCCCTAAATTTATGAAGGGCCCTTTTGCATTGTTTACAATTGCAGATAAGGCCCAAAAAAGCATGTTTTCCCAGCAAAAGCAGTGAGTTTAAGAAAATTGTGATGATGATCAAGAGTTAATTATGTGATAAGGTTTAGGTTAATTTGTTTCTTTTTAAAAATCATATTTAGCCTCGGGGGATAACAACCCCAGCGGGCATCCCTTTTGGCTCATTTAAGGTGTTTGAGGTTTTTATGTTTATATGAATAGAAAGCATTGAAAGGGGTTTTTTTCGTGAAAGATTAGATGAAAAAAGTCTGAGGTGGGAGGTTAGGCCAATTTCAGTAATTTTTAAAATTTTGAAAGAAAAAATGAATTATGTGAATATTTATAAAATTGCATAACAAATAAGAAAAAATGAGAAGAGCGTTTGAAAAATTTAGTGATAGGAGAAAAGTTATATGTTGCCCATACAGAGTGAGAAAAAGGATAATAGAATTTTTTTTTTTTCTTTGTGTTTTTTTTTGTTGATATTAAACCCAAAAGCCAAATATGAGTTTTATAGAAATCGAAATTTTCATGTAGTTAGGGGTTGGGCATGTGATGGGGGAAATTTTTTTATTCTGAAGTTTATTCTTGTGTGTCAGAAAGCTTCAAAGGCCAATTGGGCGGGGTTTTTTTTTGTAATTTTTTTTTAATTTTTCTTACTGGGGAAATTTATTCACTGCAGGGGGTTTTAAGATCAAAAATGGAGGGGAGCGTTTTCACTGCTCTTTTGTGGGCTGAGTATATGTGTTGAGATTAAACAGAGTGCCATGTCCCCCCCCCCCGCACAGCCACATTTCTCTTTGGAAATTTTTTACCTGCAAGGATTTTAAGATTGTTTTTAAAGTTTTATCTTTGCATGCCAAGGGGCCAGGAGCCCGAAAAACTGAGATGAGGGATTACGAAGGTGCCAGGAGTGCACAGGGGAAACAAAAGATACCGCAAAAAAAGGGGCTGAGCATTGCCCCCAAGTGCACAAGCCCCCATGTCTGGCCCCTGTTTTATCGCCTGTTGAAACCCAAACATGATAAATGGGCCGCCCCGTTTTCACGGCATTTATACCCAAGGGGGTTGATGTCTGCACTCCTTCCCAAATCCTATCATTCTTGTTGTTTTTTTTCAATTTATGAAGATTTTTAAGGGCTTTAAACTAAAGAGAGATCTTTTACACACAGGAAAATATTTTTAGTTTATTTTTTTTACTTTTTTTCAGCCCCATAACCGTGGCCAAAGGGTTTTTTTTGCAATTAGCCCAAAAATGAAATTTTAAAAGGGATGACCAAAATTTGGATCCCGTGATTTAAAAAGGGAAGAGTTGGGGCCCCGTCAGGGTGGGAAAAACCCCAAATACAAAGGGGGGGAAATCACATAGGAGTGGCTCATCTCAAAACCCGGTGAAGCATCCAAACCCCCTTTGCCCCCGCTTTGGGGAGGCACAGGAGATTTTGGATTTGGGGAAGAAACAATGGGAAACAGGGTCAAGTGTTAAAAAATGTTTTTTGGGGGGGGTTGTTAGGGAAAATTTTATATTTTAAAAGTTTTGTAATGAAGGGTTTTTGGGGGAAAAACATTTTTTACACCCTACAAGCCTTTGGGGAACAGCGAGATATTCCAAAAATGGGCCTGCTTCCTGAAAACCCCTCCCCACCATGTGCCCGCATGGACCCGGGTGGAAACCATGACCTATCTGGGGAAACAATCAACTAGTGCACCCTTCCTGAAAACTGCAAGAAAAAAAGGAACTTTGCCCCGCCCCGAAGCAGTTTGTAAAAACCCTTGTTTTGTATTTAAAGGGGTCTCTCTTCTGGGGCGCTTCACAATGAGGAGGAACTCTATCAGCTTGTGATGATGTAAAATTTTTCATGCCGGGGAATCCGTGTTTTAATTTTGGGCGCCGTGGATTTCAGTGTACCCCTGAACCCCCAAAAGTTTACCATATCTCTGGTCCCCCACAATTTTCCCCTTTTGTTTTTACAAAAATATACTGTTTTTCAAGTGTCATGACTACTTTTTAATTTTATCTATTCCCGTCCCCTGAAGAGATACAATTTTTCCAAAAAAATGGAAGGGTGTTTCTCGTTTTTGTGAGATACTGTGATGTTTTATTATATATATATAATTTTTTTTTATTATATATTATTTATACACATATACACACAATTCTTTCTAAAGTTTAAGGGGGGGGCCCCTTATATAGTTTAATATTGTAAAGTTTTTTTTTACACCCTTCTTTAAAAGAGTTTTTTTCTTAATTGTGTTGGAAAATAAATAAGGAAAGGCCCCCACCAAATTTTTCCCTTTTGGGGTCTTGAAATTTTCTGGGTGGCGGCCCTTTATCCCCCAAAAAAAAGGGGAAAATTTTTTGGGGCTTTTTATTTGGATTTAATTTAGCAAGAGGGAAAAAAAAAAATTTGAAACTGGGACTGAAATTTTTCCCTCTTAATATTCCAATGCAGATGATAGATGTAATCCCTTTAAATTGGTAACAATTTTAAAGAAAGAAATTTCCCTTTAAAAAAGACGGCTGGGAAAAAAATGAAAAAGCAGAGATTGAGGGGAAAATTTTACCCCTTTTTGGGGGATTTTAAGGTTTTCCTTTCATTGAGAGTTCATTTAAAAATGGAGGTAAGGCAGAGAATACCTGAGTGACTCATGTATAGTACAGGAAATGTACTTTCCAACAGATTATTGTTTCCAGACATACAACTGCTGATTCAACAGATAGAAGATGCTTATTCAGTGTCTGTGTGTTACTGAATATTAGTTGAAAATAAAAAAGATACGAAAAGAAAAAAATATTTTTTTTATTGTAAAATATTACAGTTGTATATAGGGACTAGCATGACTTAAAGGAGTTGTCTCACTACCTTGATTCCTCTTACTTCAGTCCTGTTTTCTTGGTTTCACTTTGAATTCAGGGGTGTGTTTACTGGCTTCCACTAGGCTGCAGTAGAAGCCAGGTCTGTTCCCATCGTATAGTAACCTGTGCTGGCCAGCCTATCAGCATTGATCAAACAGGTCTTAGCTATTGCGACCTAAAGGAGCTGATGCAGCTATACAAGAGTGGAATATAATAATAATAATAATCTTTTTTTCTATAGCGCCAACATATCCGCAGCACTTTACAAAATTCACAGGGTAAAATACAGTCATTACACATTAAAAATACTTACAAATGAGACACAAGGTGTGAGGGCACTGCTCATGAGAGCTGTACAATCTATTTAGGGTGTAATGGGTGAAACTACGGTAAGGAAGTGCCAAGTTTTTAACAATGGTCCGGCCATGTTTCATAATAGATAGGGGGGGGTTTACTTGAATAATGGATGAACCTGCCACCCTGACTGTACATCTAGATACAGATAAGTGCCTGTGAGTTGCCATGGTGCAGGGAGTGACAGTGTGTGTTGATAGCAGTTTTGGGATCTTGGTGGGCCTGCCCGAGAGATGTATTTTCAGGGCACTCTTAAAATCTGTGAGGGTTGTGACTGTGCCTGATCGCCCGCACGTAGCATATTCCAGAGAATTGGTGTGCCGCACGTGTGAATCTGGTAGGCGGGCTGGGAGGTTCGGATGATTGTGGAATGTAGTCTGATATCATCAGCAGAGCGGTGCAGCACAGGTAGGGCGGTAGACAGAGACTAGGGAGGAGTTGTTAGGGTGGTGCTGCGCTGTGGTGAGCTTTATGGGTGAGAGTTGAAGTGCTGAGTTTATACTGTATCCTGTACTGGTTGGGCAACCAGTGCAGTGGTTAGTGACAGACACTAGGGTAGGGCATCAGTATGCGGCTGGAGTGAAAGACCATGCCTGGTGCTGCATTCTGGGACAGATTGGAGAGGGGAGAGTTTGCAGAGAGGGAGACCGTTATGCAAAGGAGTTGCAGTAGTCAAGACCGGAGAAAAGAAAAAGAGCAGTAATGAGAGTTTGAGTCGTTTCCACTGTGGAGGAAATGGGGACGGATTTTGGAGATATTTTGAGTGTGCAGGTGACAGGAGCGGGCCAAGGATGGGATATATGGGGTGCAGGTCAGATCGAGAACAAATAAAACCCCTAGACAGAGGGCCTGCTGCTAGGAGAATGGTCTGGTACCACATACAGAAACAGAAATTGCTTGGGGCGGGATTGGTTAGTAGATGGGAGGAAAGACAAAGATAGTTCAAGTCTTAGTGTGGTTTAGTTTAAGTTGGAGACGGAGGACATGATGTCAGAGACAGCAGACGACAGTCACTGGTGTTTTGTTGCAAGGCTGGAGTGATGTCACGTAGAGGAGGTGTATATTGGCGTGTTCATCGCATGAGATGGTACTGGAACCCAATCTACTGATGGTTTGTCCAATGGGGGTGGTGTACAATGAAAAGAGGAGAGGACCTAGAACGATCCATGAGGAACTCCAAACAAGCAAGAGGAAGAGGAGAGGAGGTTGAACCAGAAAATGAGACAACTGAAGGAGCGGTCAGAGAGGTAGACGAGAAACCAGCCTGTGACGAAGAGCGATGTCCGGGAGGCCTTGGTGCTGAGGCCCATGCTGAGGAGGGAAGTTGGTGATCCACAGTGTCAAATGCTGCAGAGAGATCCAAGAGAAGCAACAATGAGTAGGTTACCTGAGAGATTTTGCTGTTAGGAGGTCATTTGAGTCTTTAACTTAAGGGCAGTTTCCGTGGGTGTAGGGTGCGCGAATAACCTGATTGCAGCGGGAGTCAAGAAGAGAGTTAGCAGAGAGATAGCGGATTAGGCGAGAGGTGACCAAGCGTTACTGGATGTTTAGAGGATGAAGGGCAGGTTAGAGAGTGGTCGGTAGTTATCAGCACAGGAGGGGGGTTCCAGAGAGGGCTTTTTTAGTGTAAAGGGGTTTGATGGCGTGTTTGAAGAAGATGGATAAGATCCCAGTGGTTGAGAGTGAGGTTACAGATTAGCAGTAAGGTGTGAGATGAGGACAGCTGGAGAAATAGACTGGACGCAGAGTGGATGGGAATGGGTCAGTAGAGCAGGATGGTGGGGACGAGCAGACGGAGGAAGCCTGGACACTTCTTCCTCTGTCGTCGGGTCAAGGGCCTGCGAGTAGATTTAGTGGACGTGCGGGGGAGGGGACAGGATGGGTATTATTTGGGGATTGTGATGTGATGTTTTGCCGGATATTTTTAATTTTGACTTTGATAGTTGAGGGCCAGGTCTTCAGCACAGAGGTCAGTGACCGGAGCTGAGCTTTAGGCCTTTGGAGGGAAGTGGAAAGGTGTCAAAGAGTCGTTTTGGGTTGTTGTGTAGTGTGGAGTTTGAGGGAGGTGAAATATTTTTTGTTATGGCGAGTGTAGGGCAGTGTGATAAGTCCTGAGCAATGGAATTTGTAGAGGAGAAAGGTCTGAGTAGCTTTGTATTTCTCCACAGACGCTCTGCACACCGGGACATCGTGGATGGAAAACGAGTTGAGGTGTGTGCCAAGGCTGCGTGGCGTCTAGCTGGGTGGTGCGGGCGTGTGTGAGTGGTGCCTACATGTCCATGGGTGGTTGTGGAGAGTTTCATTGGTAAACGTTGATTAGCCTGGTCTTGGACAGGAGTGGGAGGAGTTTGGGTGGCAGTGAGGGACTGTTTTGGTGTCTGTGAAGTTCCTGATGTATTAATGGAAGCGGATATTATCTTGGAAAAAGGGTAGGCAAGTGAGATTGGAATATATTGCAAAGTGACTTGTTTTTTGCAAGATTTTATTAATATAAAAAACAATCCTTGTAGTGAGACAACCCCTTTAACAGCTTTGAAGCTGGTTTACTATTCTCTACTACAGTGCTACTGATGTATTAGGAAGACTTTATTTTTACTTTCGGAGTACTAAGACATGTCAAGTTGATAGACTGGCTTACAAATGCGGCGCATGTATTATAGTGTTGATAACTTTTATGCATGTATACACCTTCTAGTAGTTGGCTTAATTTATGGTACTAATTGTGTTTAAATATTGGCAATTATATTAGCACATGGCACTGCATGCTGATTCATCCAAAGCTCCTGCCTTTTGTGGGGGTTACACTCCTTTTGTCGCAGAAGTGTCTAGAAACTGTTTAAAACACATTATAGATGTTGTTTAAAACATGTACGCCAGTAGTTTGGCACTAATTGTGACAGAATTCTGGAACAATTGCCATATTAATTGTGCACCATTGTACCCATATTTGCCTGTTAGTATTCTACATGTAACCCCCACAACCAGCTACAAAGCCAAGAGTGCTACTCTGTATATGAAACATAACCTTTAATATATATGCATTAAAAACTGATTTACTAATGTCCTATGATGGGGACAGGTTCTTGATGAGGTCATCATTATTGAGGCAGTAACTTTGTGTGTTTGGGACTGAGAGTCAGGATGGGTTTGGACAGGTTGTAGTAGGGACAGAATACATTCCATCTTCTGGAGACCAATAAGGAGACCTTTATGAGGTGACCACATTATAAAAGCCACTCTCATATGTGTTCAGACCATTCCTATGTTAATATCTCTTCTGTACTAACAGCTATATTGAAATATTGTGAGTATATTTAGATAGTGATACTGTGAATTGTTACACTTTCTGCAATGAACACAAAAGCATGGTCTATCACACTTTCATAAATGATGCAGAAACCGTATACACAAATGGGGCAAACGTAGTCCAATTCAGACTATATTTTTCCTACAGAACTCTATGGCCCGGCCCTGACCATGGTCTGCCACAATTTCGTTTCTGATGCAAAAACCATATACATTTGGAAAATAGGACAAAAGTAGTGCAATTCATACTACATTTGTCCTGTAGTGCTCTCTGGCCCTGTCTTGACCCTGCTGCAGTATCTATTAGGATATCATTTTCATAGTATCTCGGCATATCACATGCTGGGATGGAAAACGAGATGTGAATGGGGCTCTTAAATCTATTGACCTGTGTATCCACTATTAGGAGCATTTACCTTTCTATTTCAGGCTTGAAAAAGACTCCACCTTGAACTGAAATGTTGCACTTAGGTGAATAAGTACTACTATTTGTCACAGTAGTGATGCCTCTGTTCCTTTTTTTATGATTTTACTGAAAGATACAGACGGTCCTTTTGTCTGGGCCACTGCTAGCTCTATTACAGATAGACAATGACAATACCTGTTGAAAAACCACATTCCAAGTAAAAACTGTGGCTTCGGCATCATGTGCCATTGCCTTGACGTCCCTACTTGCGAACCGTTCACTTTCAAATGGTAAAGGCAGGTGACTGTTAAGGGCCGTTACAGCCATTACTGTAATCCACAGTTCTCATAGAGAACTGTGAATTCCGACTCTCCTATCGATGGCTGAATCCGCCGGGCGGGGTGAAAGTGACATGTTCATTATCCCAGCGGGATACGCGCCGTGGATAATGCATGTCTATGGGGCTGGGGAGCTGCGGGCCTGCCCCGCCCCTTATTCAACCCGGAATTGCGGGCGAAATCCGTCCCGCAATTACGGCTTGAATAAGCCGTGTGAACCAGCCCTTAAAGCCACTGAGAAGCTGCATCAATTACACACCATTTGCAGCAGCTATATGTAAACAGAGAATGGCGGAGATTTGCCGGTGCGGTATCATCAGAATCATCGGCTAGTGAATGAAAGGAGTGATTTTAATTAGTGCAGAAGATGATTAAAGTTACACAGTTACATAGTTTGTAAGACCAAAAAAAAGACAGATGTCCATCTAGTTCAGCCTATTTTGCTAAAGTGTTGATCCACAGGAAGACAATACCCACTTGAGGTAGAAGCCACATAGTCCTCTATTTTAGGGGAATAAAAAAAGGCCTTCCTGTACTCCAATTGCAATAAGAATAAATCCCTGGATCAACGACCCCGCCAGATCCTTGGCACTATAACTCGTTGTATTATATCAACTCTAGAAATTCATCCGGACCCTTTTGTAACGTGTTACTGAATTCCTCCAGGACAAAAGTTCCTTGGCCAGAGAAGTTCACAGTCTTAATGCTCTAACAGTAAGATCCCTTTCTGTGTTTTTGTTGAAGATTAACGTTCATTCCTCAAGACGGTAGAGGATGCCCCTTGTTCTGGATACAGTTCTAGGTATAAATAAATCGTGATGGAGATTCTCTATATTGACATTTAATATATTTAAACATATTTATTATGGTCCCCCGAAGCGTCTTTTCCGCTAAATTAAATAACCCTAGTCTTGCTATATTCTTTCGGAGTATTGTAGTCCACCAAGTCCTTTTATTATTTTTGTTGTCACCTTTGAACTCTGTTTCAAGCTCTTTATGTCTTGTCTGTGCAACTGGTTGCCCAAAAACTGTACACAATATTCATGTGTGGTCTAACACGTGACTTATTATGGGAGAGAAATAATGTTCTTATGTGCATCTATTCCCCTTTTAATACACCCCATAATCCCATTTGCTTAAATTGCTGCTGTCTGACACTGGCTGCTACAATTAAGTTTACTGTCCACCAGGATTCCTAAGTCTTTCTCCAAGTCACTTTTACCCAGCCTTTTTCCATTTAACATGTAGTCATGTAATGTGATTTGTTATCCCCCTTGTGCATAACCTTGCAATCAATGTTAAACCTCATCTGAATTTCTGCTGCACAGGCCTCCAAACTTATCCAGTTCCTTTATTAAAAAAATAATCTGGTCAACCCCTTTAAATAATAACTCTACACAAAAGGTGACATGTATGATCTAGGCGCAAAGAAGCCAGTTCTAAATAGCTGTAGAGCAGTATAGAATGCACCAGAATTTATGGACCTGTTCTACTGCGGGTCATCAATTTGGTGCATTCTAGTTCCACTATGACAACACAGGCTCAGGTAAAGCACTTTTATCGTGGTCTGCCTGTTATAACTGTTATACGCCTAGTTTTGCCATCCTCCAGTCATAAATGTGTAGAATCATACGCTTGTGGTGCGACACGCCTCCAGAACACCCCCACATCTTAGGAGCATGCAAAGTGTGCGGACGTAATTTTGGAGTAGTGCACCTGATCATACATCTAGAGAACAGGGCCCAAAAACTGGCGCAGCCCCGCACATACATGTCAAACAAAATGTATACAGTGTATTGCATAATACAGGGTCTGACATGGTGGTGCCTAACAAAGTTATTCTTTCTCTGGTTTTCTTTGAATCCCAGTGGCATGTAGCGCCACCTTAAGCCCAGCAGTTGGCTTAATATGTTGTATAATTGTTGCCTGAAACGTTAGAAACAGTAAGCAGGCATCTGGCTGCTATATGCACACATTTCTAGAGATACTGGTTAATATCTGGTAATAGATGGGTGCAGTTTTGGATGACAGTAGTTGTGGTATTTCTTTTAGTGGAATGTTGTTTCAGTTTTATGGCTCTTTGCAGTGACGACGGCTGTGTGAATTAAGTGTACGTGTTAGAACAAGTGATTTTGAAATATCTTAGGGCAGGGGTTTCTTTATTAGCACCCAGGAAGTGGGGATTTCCTAACATTTCCTCAGCAACACTTTGTGTGTAATGTTTCTTTCATTTAGAGAACACATTAAATTCTTATTACCTCAAAAAATAATAAAAAAGAGGCATATAAACCTTTCATACTGACACATTACTATGCTTTTTATCGCTTATAATATCTGGTGTTTTAGCTATTACTTTAAGATACATCTTTTTACATTTGGATGTTCTTAAAAATAATCACTGACCAGGTGTACAAAACATAGGTATAACCTGGATCACAGAAAAAAAGCTCCAATAAAGCATATACTTTTATTTCAAATATTAAATATAGCCCCTTTACTATATTCACTCCAAAGTTCTTTCCTTTGTCCCTACGTCGAGATTTAATTCTTTTCTCTAGACTAAGGATTTGAGCTTATTTATTTGTAAATTGAAATGGCACAAGTTTTTTAAATGTAAAGAGATACGAGATGCTGACAGATTGGGGGTTGCTCCTTTTGATATGGAGGGCCGCAGTTTTTAGGTGCATTTAATCAGTGTAAAGGTTGCACTGATAAAGTCGATCTTTCCATAAATATGGCGTTGGTATACCGTACATAGTATACTTAATGACGCCTAAAAGGGGACATTGTGGGCAATTGCGACGCAGAGCGGATCATTGATTGTGTTTGTAATGTGCCGATCGAGGCGAATTGCATAAGGAGGAGTAACATTTCTTTACTAGTGTATGTAATGCGCTTCAATAGGTGCTGGCTTATGGTGGCGCACCAGTATACAGTGCCTTGCGAAAGTATTCGGTCCTTGAAACTTTTCCAACCTTTTGCCACATTTAGGCTTTAACATAAAGATATAAAATTTAAATTTTTTTGTGAAGGATCAAAACAAGCGGGACACCACAATTGTGAAGTGGAAGCAATTTTATTGGCTATTTTAAACTTTTGTAAATAAACAAACAAAACAAAATACTGAAAAGTGGTGCGTTGCAGCTATTTTCGGCCCTTTACTTTAAAGTGCAGCAAACTCACTCCAGAGTTCAGTGAGGATCTCTGAATGATCAATGTTGTCCTAAATGACTGGTGATGCTTAATTTAATCACCTGTGTTGTAATCAAGTCTCGTATACTGCCACCTGCTCTTTGTGATGTCTCAGGTTTTTGGTTTTATAGCGCAGATAGCATCATGAAGACCATGGAAACACACAGGCAGGGTCTGTGATACTGGTGTGGAGAAGTTTTAAAGCTGGATTTGGATTTCAAAAGATTTCCAAATTTTATACACCCCAAAGGAGCACCTGAAAGCGTCTATTGAAATGGAAGGCTAAACCATGCAAATCTACCAAGACCCGACCTCCCCCTAAACTTTCATCTCCAACAAGGAGAAGTCTACAGATCAGCCAAAAAGGCCCCGATCACTTGGGGTAACTGCAGAGACTACGGAGGGGGAGAAATCTGTCCAAGGGCAACAATCAGGTACCTGCACAAATCTGGCCTTTATGGAAAAATGGGAAGAAGAAAGCCTTTTAAAAAATACCCTAAAATCTTTTTTAAAATTTGCCAAAGCCATGGGAGACACCAAACATGTGGAAGAAGGGGCTCGGTCAGATGAAACCAAAAAACCAAATTTTGGCCACAATGCAAAACGATAGTTTGGCGTAAAAGCAAAAAAGCTCATCCCCTGAAACACCTACCCCCCTGTCACACATGGTGGCGGCAGCATCATGGGGTTTGGGCCTGCTTTTCTTCAGCAGGGACAGGGGAAAATGTTTAAAAAATTGATGGGAAATGGTGAAGCCAAAAACAGGACCATTCAGGAAGAAAACCAGTTGGGGTTTTGCAAAAAGGGCCTAGATGGGCGGAGATTTATCTTTTCCAAAAAAGACAAAGATCCAAAAATAAAGCAAAATGTCAATGGAAGGTTCACAAATAAATTCCAGGGTTAGAAAAAGGCCCAAGTCACAGTCCAGACCTGAATCCCAATCGGGGAAACTGTGGGAAAAAGCGAAAACTGCTGCACAAACGTTCCATCCAACCCACTGAGCTCAGCTGTTTTCCAAGGAAGAAAGGGCAAGAATTTTAGTCTCTCGATGTGCAAAACTGATAGAGACATACCCCAAATGACTCGCAGCTGTAATCGCAGCAAAAGGTGGAGCTACAAAGTATTAACTTAAGGGGGCCGAATAATTTTGCACGCCCCACTTTTCAGTTTTTTTATTTGTTACAAAAGTTTATAATATCCAATAAATTTCCTTCCACTTCACAATTGTGTCCCAGTTGTTGTTGATTCTTCACAAAAAAATTTAAATTTTATATCTTTATATTTGAAGCCTGAAATGTGGAAAAAGGTTAAAAAGTTGAAGGGGGCCGAATACTTTCGCAAGGCACTGTATATACACCCTTATAGTTTTCCGTTATTTCCTGTATTACCTGGCTTACTATCGGTGGGTATACTTCCATCCACTATGAATTTGTGTGGCATTGGTGGTTTGTTCTCAGGAAATAGATGCCACCAAAGGCATTGGGTAGTAGTCTGCTTGGCCACATACATGTTTATGTGGAGGTCAAAGAATTGTTTTTTTTTCACATATTCTTTTCCTAATACTGGCCATTAGACTAGACATACAAGGCTGACACTTCCTGTTTTTTTTTTTTCTAGCTTACAGGATGTCTTTGCTATATAGACTGACATGAGATTATCATCCTACATTCATAAAATTTTCATTAATGTTTTAATCCATAGATGTACCTTTAGGGGGGTACAGAGGGGACTGGTCCCCCCACTTTTTAGCCACTTCAATAAAAAATAATCTATATGAAAGCATGAGAATACGGTAAGTGGGGAGAGCAGAGCACAGAGGAGGAAGAAGTTAAACCTTTGCCTCCTATATTTCTGTGCATCTTGGGGGGAAGAGTAGGTAGCAGCTCAAGTGCGGCAGGTGAGAGCAGCGCTGATTGGTAGGGCAGGAAAAGCGGGGCTACTTCAAAAATCAAATGCGTCAAGCCCAGCACACTTTATCTTTCCCTCCCTTGTATCCCATTCCCTTTTGTTTAAACCCCTCATCAGAGAAAAAGGGCCTCTTGGGAATGCCCTGACCCAACAGGAGACGGAAAGGGGGGGAAAGGGGTGCCAGGCGTTGTTGTGCATGTGGGGAGGGTATGTACTGTATAATGAAAAATTGATTACTTACAGCCATGTGTCTGCCATGACGTTTCCCGCCTTGCGCGCGGGGACAATGAAAGTGAATGGGGCTCCCCCCCTGCTTTTTAGAAGTATGGACTGGGCCACGGTACTTCTAAACCCCCGGCAAACAAGCGCCAGATGCCCTGCTATAGGGGTCTGAACTTACCTTAAGGGTACATTCATCAGAAAATTAAAAGTTGTTTTGGGGGCGAATAGTGCGGGATCGCCTCGAATGGCGTCCAATCCGGCGGTAACTGATTTACATTAAACCCATGTAAAAACAGTGTTTTGTTTAGAGGATGGATTTTTTTTTTCAGCGGTACTGTCGCCCTCAAGAATTTTCGAGGTGTTTTATGCACTAACTGCAAATAATGGATGAAGGCGAAAATCTCCGGGGCGTCTGGGTATTTGCTCGTCAGAATTCTGTGTTTTTCAAGCACCCCAATTTTTCCAAAAAGCAAAGCCTGTCAGTGCCGAAAAACCCTTTAGTGAGCCCCCCTAAAGTGTGTAAATGTTTCTGGTTCAATATTGTATATATCACACCAATTTCAGGGTTCCTGTCTAATGTGTCTCTGGGGTTTACAGTGGTAATGTAGTAAAAAGCTAGGATACAGGAGTTGTAATAAACTCTGGGTACGTAGTAAATTTAAAAATTTGGATATAATGTAGTGATCTTGTTGTACATGTGTTATGTTTAATTTCTGGGGTACGGTAATTTAAAGCGTAAATCGGGTATATATGCGTTATTCACTGTACCCCAGAGATTAATAACCACTGTACAACAGAGATTTTTCGCCATACCCCCGGGGATTACTACATTTCACACCATACACCAGTTTTTCATTACTCACTGTACCCTAGATTACTACTTACACACTGTAATCTTGTGGTAAAAATTGTAATGTCATCTCTGGGGTATGGGGTCATGTAATCTTGGAGTACAGTGAGTAAGCAATTCATTTTTTAGGTTCAGTTGTAATGAAAACATTTTTGGGGGTACAGTGAATTAGGGTTTTAATGTCAATTCCTTTCTAAGGTGCAGTTAGTAATGTAATTTTGTGGGTACCATGTGTAAAATTTAAACCTTTCTGGGGTGCAGTGAGTGATGTCATTTTTGGGTAGGAATCAATAAATAATTTGGGGTACAGATGTGACAAGTGATTCTAGGGGGCATGAGATTGTTTTTTTTTTTATTTTCTCATTCTGTTGGTGGGTTAAAATTTAATGGTGTATGATGGGGGATGGGAGAGGTTAAGCGAAATTTGCTGCATTGCACAACATTTTTTATTTCCATCTAGAGGGGAAAATATTATAGCTGGGGAAGTTTGGTTTCATTGCCAGGGCTGCTTTTTAGTCCCGGTCTGGTTCTAAACTTCAGTAATTAGAGAGCCACTCATAACCTTACGGATTGCACCAAAAGTATTTGTCATAAAGAATGTGCCCGGACCTGCTGGGGGAGTTCACAGCAATCCCTCAGACCTCCTAGCTGGGATAGAGAAGGGAAAGGAGGTGAAGTGAAAGGGAGGGCGAGTGAAGGAGGGAGGGAGGGATAGGAAGGTAGGGGATGAGAGGGAAAATTGGTCCCTACCACTTTATGAACCAAAGTTATGCCCCTGATTTAATCATAATATTAGAATCGCTGGGATCTCAGGACATTAACTTCTAAAGTCCAACATTAAAATCTGGAGACTCAGGGCGCTGGATTCAAGAGTCATCAGTTATAGGTCCATATTAAAAACCTTTATTAATTTGAAAAGGACAAGACATCTCATGCCACATGGCACTTCACTGTGAACATTTTAAAGGGCTTGATTTTTGCTGGAGTGGACATTTTTATTAGTACCATTATGGGGTGCATATGAGGTATTTTGAACAAAATACAGTATTCCTGTTATTGTTTTTTTTTTTTTTTTTTTTTTTTTATAGCTGTCACCGTGCGGTATAAATGACATGCTAGCTTTACTCAGCAGGTCAATACGATTACAGTGATACTCAATTTGTATTTTGTTTTATGTTTTACTGCTTGTACACAATAAAAACACTTTTATTCAAAAAGGAAAACACGTTTTTGCATCACCATAGTCTGAGAGCCATAACCTTTTTATTTTTCTGTGTACGGAGCTGTGTAGAGGCTTGTTTTTTGCAGGATAAGTTGACGTTTTTATTAGTATCATTTTTGTGGGGACAAGAGTTTCTGATCAGTTTTAAATCGTTTTTTGGAAGGTCGGGTCAAGAAAATACTGCAATCCTAGAAGTGTTTTTCATTTTTAACAACGCTCACCATGCAGTATCCGTGACAAGTTAGCTTTACGCTGTGGGTCGATACGATTACGGCGATACTCAATTTATATCGTTTTTTTATGTTGAAGCACTTTAAGAAAGAAAAAATTTTTTTTTTTTTATTGTGTTAAACAATGTTTATGCATCGCTATCTTCTGATAGCCATAACTATTTTATTTTTCCATATACAGAGACGTGGAAGGACTTATTTTTTCAGGATGAACATACGTTTTAATTGGTACACCTTTGGTGTTTATATGAGCTTTTGATCGCTTTTTATTCCATTATATGTGCTGCGGGATGAATAAAAAATTTTTTTTTTTTTTTTTTTTTTTAACAGCCTTCACCGTACGGGTTAATTAACGTGACACATATTTATAGGGCAGGTTGTTACGCATGTGGCAGTACCAAATATGGGTACTTTTTTACTTGTACTTATTTTTTATCTTTTTTGGGGCGATTGCCGTTTGTAAAGGGGAAAAGGGCGATATACGTGTTTTTTTCTTATTCAAAAACAGCTTTATTGAGAGAAAAATGAACATGACACAACAAGAGTACAGTAACATCAGCAGCAATGACAAGTTGCATATACAGACGTGGATAAGAACAGGCAAAAGCAGGACATAACATTGTTATAATCTGTCATCTACAGAAAAACTAGTAGATTGGCGACAAAGATATACCCAATGTGAGAGTATTAACCTCGAGAGGACAAAAGGGGACTGACTATCTCGCGAGCCTTAGCTCGATGATGGTCTAGTCTCTCTCGGAGATCGGTAGAAAGGGAAAAATGAACCCACGAGGCATGATCTGAGGACAGACTGCAAATGGCATGACTCCAGGTGTCGCCTGAGGCCCGAAAGGGGAGAGCCAGGCAATTCAGCTCACCGTGGTCCACAGGCCTGCAATAACGAGCGGCAAACATAAGCCTCTAGAACGGAGGCTGGCTAAACACAATAGTAACCAGAGGGAACAAGGGACAAAAAGGAGAGGGAAGGCAGTCGGAGGCGGTGACCATGTGCCATAGAAAAGTGGTGGTCTCATAAATCAAAGGAGATCACAGAAGCTAAATCCAAGTGTCAGTTATCAAAGAGCGTTGTGGTGTGGGGATTTACTGGTGAGCCAGTCATTCCAGATGTGCAAAAAGTGTTCCGCCTCATTAAGTGATTCGCTACGTAACTCCTCCATTCTACATATCGTGTGAACCTCCTTATACTAATCCGTAAGGGAGAGGCATGCAGTGGAGCACCACAACCTGGGAATAACAGCTTTTGCCGCATTTAAAAGGGATGAGATCAGGTGGGTTTTCAGAACACGAGCTGGTAGGTGAATGGCAAAAAGGAGCAGGACAGCCGGGTCATTGCGCAAGTGCTCACCACAAATCAGTTGGATAGCACGAATGATTTTGATCCAAAAGGGTTGAAGGGAGGAACACCCCCACTATATATGTACCATAGTCCCAACCTCTTTTTGACATCGCCAGCAGGTGTTGGGAACTGCGGAGTATATGTAGCAGGGAAGGAACCCTATACCAGCGGGAAAAGATTTTGTAGTTCATTTCCTGGATCCTGACCGAAACAGAGGTCTTAAGAACCAAAAGAAATGTTTTACTCCAGTCCTCATCCGTTAAGTCCCTCTCCCATGTTAACTGGTATGAAAGTTTCAGTTAGCCAGAAGGGGTGATTATGAGGCCATAAAGCTTTGAGAGACTATGTTCAGAATGAACCCTTTGGACACACCATGTCTCAAAGGACGTCAGAGGTCTGTTTAGGGATAGAGATGCTTTGTATGTGGAATAAAAGCTTTGCAGCTGATAATAATTCAATCTGGAGAAACGCGTTGAGATAGAATCTGAGACAAGGTCAGCGTAGGATCGAAACGCGACGCCCTCAGAGAGATCTCTCATCGTCACAAAGCCCCTGACTCCCCGGAGAAGAGAGGAGGCAGACTGTAGGGCGTCAGATAAAAAGGGATTCTCTGTGAGCTGGGTGAGAAGACCACCTGGGTCAAAAATGTGCATAGAGGCAGGAAAAGTCCTGTGAATCAGTATAGTGGTTTGGGTTATCAGAGGTAGGGTGCACAGGATTTTTCTAGGCAACATGGAGGAGGGTAACCACGGTTGGGGTGCCACGGGATGACCGTAAAGGATGGACTCAATCTGGACCCAGAGTTTATCACGTGCACAATGAAAGTAATCCAGAATCCTGACAGCCAGAGAGGACAAAAAATAGGCCTGGAAGTTCGGCAAGGAGAGTCCACCTTCCAGTCGCGGGTGCTTAAAAGGGGCCCAGAGTACCGGAAGTCGCTGGAGATGGCCGCATGGTAGAAGAGCTCCTGCATTAAACTGCTGAAAATAGCGAACCCTGCTGCCTTAGACCCTAAATGGGGAGGAAAGGGTCCCACAAGGGAAAACCCGGGGAAACTTTTGGCCTCCCCCGGGCCCGGACGCCGCTAACGTTTTTCCCCCCGGAATCCCAGGTTTTCGGGGCCCACAGAGTTTCCCGGGCTTTTGCAGCCCTTTCTCCTTGCCTCTTCAGTCGGAGCTCTGGTTCGTGGACGGGGAAGGGACCGGGGAAACGACTCGGCCCTTTTACCGGGGCCCTGGGGCAGTCAAATACCGACGTTTCCACAGCTCTTAAAGAGTTCACACACGGGCAGGTACGCTTTGGCTGCGGCACACCCCCGCTCACTTGCAGGCCTCATCCCCTCAGCCCCCTTTACAGCCAGGCTGTAATCACCTGTCAGGTCAGAGCATTCATAAAAGCCGCAGTATCACTGTAGTCCATCCCCAACATCTATGGGGGGACAGTAGTATTGGGTCCCCTGTTCAATCCCCCCCCAAAAGGGCTCTGACGCATTGACCCCTGGCGAGGGCCCCCAGATAAACCCCTTTCTCCTCATAGCCCAACGTAACGGAAAAAAACCCTCCCTTGGGAGAAATTTTTGTGAATTCCAATAAAGAGGAATTAAAAGTCTTGCTCTGGGATTTTAAAAATGCCTGTAGGGAAAGGGAAAATCTCTAGTATCGGGCCCAGGATATTAAGCAAATAGCCACTAAGTTAGACCTGGAAGAGGATCAAAATAACCCCTCGCAAAATGTCGAGAAAATTTACCCCCCTGCTAACTGGATCAAGTCTCTTGCTTAAGGGGTAGGGCCCCGCCTTTTGGGAAAGGGGACCTCGATAATCAAAGGGGGGGTGGGGGGGGAAGAAATTGCCCCGGTTAAAAAGGGGCCCCTCCCGGGGGGCTCGGGGGGGAAGAGGATTTTGAAAATCTGTCTTGGGCCCTTCTATCTTCAGTCAAAAAAGGGGAAAACCTCCACCCCGGGGTTCCTATAAAATGGACGAGCCCAAAAGGGCGCTTTGCCCCCAAGTAAACCTCATCGCTTCCCAGGGATATCATATGCCGATTTCATGTTTTTATAAGGAAAAGGAAGCATCATGGAAAAAAGTGGGGGGGCCTGGGGGCACATCAAATTTTTTAAAGGTTTCGGACATCCAGCATTTCAGGACTTATCCTTGCCCCCACCCCCCAAAAAGCGCCGCCCCCCCAAAAATGCTTTTTTCTGTGGCAAAGGGGAAAACAAAATCTCCATAAAGGTGCCTTCCCATTCGAAATTTTCCCCGCACATTTGAAGGGCGTTCAGATCCCCTTAAGACTTTCCCAAAGATCTTCCTGGTTTTTTTGAAAGGGCCCACTTCAAATCCCATTTTAAAAGGGTTTGGGGGGACTGAGTGATTGCCCAAAACCGGCCTCCTCCGCCAAACCAGGGGGGAACCATGCCCCCCACTTAAAACGGGCACTCTCCGAGAGGGTCCCCTCGGCCCATAAACCCAGGTTTTCCCCCCCAAAGTTAAAGGTGGGGGCCCCCTTTTCCGTGGCGGGAAACTGAGCAATACTACCTGAAAATGTTGTTTCTCAATATTGCAGGCGTTTGTATCCCTAATTTTCCACCTTAACCTTTTTTGCGGTTTTTTCCCTAACCCGGGTTTAAATTTGTTTTTTAAACGGGGGTTTATGGGGGTTACTGTTTTAAAACCCGGCCCGTTTTAAATTCTTCAGTTTTACTTGTAATTTTTTTTACTTTTGGCCTCTATTGTTTGCCCGCTTGTAGCCCCTGATTTTTTTTGGGAAACGGGGGGGGGGAATCCTTCCTGGGTGACCCGAGTTAGGTGTCCACCTTGAAAGATCCTTGTGTCTTTCTTTTTGACTCACCTCCGGGCCTCGCAAACCAGAGCCGTCACGAGTTTAAGGAGTTTTCCCTTTCTTTTGGGTTAAATAGCACTTTGGTTAATTCATTGGTTTAATTACTGGTCTAATTTCTAACACTTGTTACTCTATTGTGTTGCCGTCTTTCCCTTCCCTCGTGTGCTTTCCCTTAGTGTGCTTTTCATCCCTTTCTCCACCCGTTGACATACATCGGGACTTGTACAACTTAGGCATTCTGTTTTTTTGGTAAAGTTTGTACTGGGGAAAGGGGAAAAACAGGAAATTTAACCCAAACTCAAGGGGCTGAATTCAAAATTTTAAAAGAGAAGGTTGGCTTTTCTAGAATTTTAAATTTAAAAAAGCGGATTTTGGTTCCTGCGGGACCCCTACAATCCACAGGAAGTTTTAATTTTGCTAACATACTATCCAGGGGCCCTTCTCTGCCTTCAATGAACAAAAGAAGGCTGGTGTGGCCATATTGTTAGCTAAATCCTGCCCCCTACAGGTCTTGTCATCTCAAATGGATCCGGCTGGCAGGTTATTCTACAGGCCAATTAATATGGTAGACCTATAGTATTGTGTAATGTCTATGCGCCTAATACCTCCCAAAAAGCTTTTTTAAACAGAGTCTTTTCCAAGCTCTCTAAATTCTCTTCTTCAGCTCTTCTGATAGGGGGAGACTTTAATCTGATTTTTTCAGATATTGCGGACAGAAATTCTTTAAAAGGCAGTCCCTCAAATCAGATTAGGCTATCGAGGGCCTTCCGGAAAGTAAGCAGAGCACAATCCCTTTTTGATCTCTGGAGAATAGGGCACCCCAGGGAAAGGGAGTACACTTTTTTCTCTCCAACCCGCAAAAAACCCAACCAGTTGGGATTTTTTTTGGCAATATGGTCTCACTCCGTATGCTGAAAGGCTCTAACATTGAGCCAATCACATGGTTGTGGTCGAGCTTGACTTCCGGGAATCTCCATGGCACTCATTCACTGGGACAAATTGAACTTTGGGTTTAAAAAACCCCGGGCAAAAACAGGCAAAAGCTACAGACACCCCGCCCCCCTTTTTTACCTAAAGCGGGGTAGGTTTCTTCCCCTCTTCCTTAGGGAGGCTCATTAAGATATTCCGTGGCCAGTGCATTGCATTGGGCTCTAAACTCAAAAAAAGATTACAAAGCGAGGGTCCTGACTCCTCGCACTCTCCTGAGGGATTTTGAGAGGAAGATGGCCGTACGTCCCAGTCTGACAACTTTACGCCATATTGTAGCGACCCGTCAGGACTTAAAAGACATAGCTATGCGTAAGGTGGAAAAACTCCTAGTCTACTCAAAACAGCGATTTTACAACTTTGGCAAAAAGGCCCATACATTTTTAGCCAACATTAAAAGACAATTTGTGAAATCCATGCTCATGCTCCGGATCCACAGGGACGCAAAGATATATCCGAAATCGTTTGAGATATTTTCCTAAATATTTTTCAAACCTACTCCCTCCCTTTGGAACTATTGCAAAAAGAAGGCGAGGCCCAGAAAAAAATTAAGGATTTTTTGCAAACATTTCGCCTCACTTTCCTCCCACGGGAAGCTTCTGCCTCCCTTAATGCCCCCATTAAAAAAAGGAAAAACGGAGGCAAAAAAAAAAACTCCCATCGGGGAAAGCACCAGGCCCAGAGGTTTTTCCAAAATTTTTATACTATAAAGTTTATCTAGATTTTGGCCCCGCATATACACCAACTGTTCAACTCTTTTTTGGAAGGTTCTCCTCTCCCAGAGTCAATGACTCTTTCCCATATCACTCATACACAAACCTAGAAAAAATCCAGCGGATAGCGCAAGCTATAGCCCCATTGCTCTCCTTAATTCTGATCTAAAATTTACACAAAAATTTTGGCCAACAATAAATAATGGCTCCTTGTCTCTTTAACAAAGACCAGGGGGGGTTTGCCATTTTCGGCGGGGGGAAAAACAGGGGTGCACTTTGACCTGATTAAAATCGCTAATCCCAAAAATGCAAAACCAGCCAGTGATGGCAAAAATTTTTGAGACCGGGGTGCCGAAAATGCGACCGAAAAAAACCTTAGTTTACCAAAGTGCCCCCACCGCCGGCACGAAAACAGGGGGTGATATGGGGCCCTACAAAAATTAATCGAGGGATATGACGGCCCCCCATATCCATATTTTTCATATGCAGGAAACCCTTTTGTGGTAGATAGTTTTTCACAGGGGCTCGCAACAAGGCGATTAATACCACGACCAAAAGTGACTGAATAATACCCCCTTATCACCACCCCAAGTGACTAATACCACCGCCACACCCCTTTCTGAAAATAAACCCTTTCACTTTGCGCGCATATAAGAAAATAACATTTAGGGGGACATTTAGTGACTCACAGGTAGTTTTTTTCGGTTTAAATTGTTCTATTTCCCTTTTTTTTCTCCATCTGGTTCACCCCTTCAGCTGCTTTCCCCCGACCCAAAACTCGTCCCTGTAGATTTTGACACAAATATCTTGAATCCTCATTTTCCCGAAATCCCTTACTTATAGGTATATAAGTCCCCTAAAGTTAGGTAGGTGTATAGGTCCCCCCAGGGAGTTTTCAACTCCCCACAAGCAGTAAACAGACAGATGCCCCCACAAGGCGTATACAGACAGATGCGCCCCAAAAACATTTTAAGACGATAGCCCCACCCGGCAGTATACAGACAGATAGCCCCCTAGCAGTATACAGACAGATAGCTCCCCCCCACCAGTATACAGACGATACTCCCACCAGCCCGTATACAGACAGATACTCCCCACCCCGCCAGTAACAGACAGATAGCTCCCCACCCCCATATACAGACAGATAGCTCCCCCCCAGCCAGTTTTTTTTTTAAAAAGACAATAGCTCCCCACCTCCAGTTTACAGACAGATAGCTCCCCCCCACCTTTTTAAAAGACAGATAGCCCCCACCGCCCGTATACAGACAGATAGCCCCCACCACCCGTAACGACGATGCTCCCCACCACCATATAAGATAGTCTCCCCCCCAGCCAACATCCAGCTCTCCCCACCCCGCCCGTTTCATAGCCACTCTCCCCACCACGCCAGTATATAGCCCCCACTCTCCCCACCACGCCAGTATATAGCCACACTCCCCACCTGCCGTATACGTCAGCACCCCCCCCCCCATACCAATGTATGCCACCCTCTCCCCACCATGCCCCGTATATACCACACAAATAAAAAAAAGAACACTAATACTCACCTTTCCCCTGTTCCCGCCTGGCGCCTCTTTTTTTCCTCTTTTCATTTTCCCAAATTTTCGGGCCGCTCTTCTGCAGCTCCTGGGCGCACAGCCTTGTGGGTATGCGCCGGAGGGCAGGGAGCGGCGCGATGAGTAAATACATCGCTCGCTGCCCAGCGAGCCACGGGGGCCGCCACGCACTGTCAGGGCTGAGGGTCCGGGGCGGGTCCCGACTGCGCTGTGTTAGCCCGGGGGCCTGCCGGGGCCAGTCAGGAAACCCAGGAGTGGCCGCTTTACGCTGCCAGGAGAGGTGGCCCTGGGGGCCACTTCCGGCACGCGTGCCATAGGTCACCCGTGCTCTAAACCTTAGTCTTTGCAGAAAAAACCTTTGATAGGCTTGGCTGCCCCATTTTGAGACCTTGGGAAGGGCTTCTAGGGGCATTTCTGACGCAATTAAAGGTCTCTACGCCACGCTTTTTATCAAATACCTTTTTGCACATCGGAGAGGTTTCCAATAAAGAAGGAACAAGACAAGGGGGTCCCCATCCCCTCTCCTGTTTGCTCTGTGATAAGCCCCTCACGCGTCAATAAGAACAAATCCAGATATAAGGGTATTAAGGTTAGAGACAAGGAAATTTAAGCTGTCCTTATTTGCCAGACATCTTTTTCCCCCCTGACGGCCCCACGACTACCCCCTTCCCCCTTCTTCATGCCCTAAAAAAATTTTAAGGATAAAGTTAATGCCACTAAATCAGAACCCCTCCCACTAAACCTCCCTCCCACGGTATAGCTTCCCCCAAAAGTAACTCCCATAAAGGGAAGAAAACTCACTTAAATACCTTGGGAAACCAATAACACCGCTACAATTCTTATACAACGCAATATTACCCCCCCCACTTTAGGGAATGAAGGGCCCTCAATGAACTCGCGCCTTTTTTCTTTGGCGGATCAATTCCATCAATTGCCATTTGCCCCCAAATCCTTACCTGTTCGAACCCTCCCCGTAGCGGTTCCCTGGCCGGGAATAGGCATGCAATCAGCATAAAAAAATAAGAGTTATCTGGGGGACTGGAAGTATAGCATAGAGTATCTAAGGAGGTGCTTATGACGAATAGACAAAAAGGAGGTTTAGCAGTACCCAAAAGTATTTTTTTGGCCACCCAAAATTCGACATTCCCCCCTGGTCCGCTTGAGACTTTATAAAATGGATGGAGGTGGAAAAGCTATGGCTGGAACCCAGGCATCCCAATGTGTTCTTATGGCACGCCCAACCACCCCTCGAGGTTGGCCCTCTTCTTGGCCCCATTAAGTTTACAATACAGATTTGGGGCTACTGTCAGTCCAGATTTCCACTGGCCTCCAAAGCCTCACCTATGACATCTTTCTTGTGTACTCCTCTCGTGCCGGAGAGGTCCTTGGGGTTTTTTGCTCGACCATGGCTGGGGCATGACTTGTTTAGGGTTGTGGACATCATGGAAGGGTGAGATAGAAGGCTGATCCCATTTCATATATTACAAACCAAGTACAACCTCCCCACGAGCTCACGCTTCCATTATCTCCAAATCAACCACCTTCTAACATCCCTCTTTGGCACTAACAGGTTATCTCAGCCCATCCCATTTTGAGATGTTATGCAAGACAGGTGTTTCTACGAAAGGGCACATCTCTGTCATTTATGCAATCCTGTAGGACCCTACCCCGGACAAGGAGGTAGTGCATAAATATATGAATAGATGGGAGTCATAATTGGGCAGGGCTATCCCATACTCAACCTGGCAGGCTATTTGGGGGGCAGCGGCAAAGTCTTCCACGTGTGTCACCCATAAAGAAAATTTATACAAAATTTTGTTGTTTTGGTTCCACACTCCGGATATCCTGCATAAGTGGAATTCTCAGGTACCATGTTCTTGCTGGCGCTGTAGCCAAGCAGTGGGTACACTTCCACATATCTTCTGGGATTGTCCTATCCTCCAATTTTTTTGGGCCTATGTGTGGGACTTTCTTGCCAACCTCCTTGGTGTGCGGATACCCTTTGACCCACTGATCTTTTTCCCTTAAAGGGGGCCCAAAGTCCCCAAGGTCTGCCAAAACCCCAGTTTGTTTTTGTGATACATTCCCCCGGGGCCGCTAAATCCCGGGATTCGGAGTTTTGGGGAAACCCAGCCCTTTTCCCCCCCATCAGTTTTGATCATTTGTAAACGGTTTTAAAAGAGGCCCGTCAATGGAATATGACAGCAAACATATAATAAAATTGGGAAACCACTTTAACAAAGTGTGGCTACCGGGACATTTTTAAAACCCCTAAAACCATCCTTCATGAATGAAGGGCCTGAATGACAGATTATGGTCTTTTCTCCCTCCCCCCCAATCCCCCCAATTTTTCCCCCTGTTGTGGATTTTTGTTATGTCTTGGTGTTTTTGTGAAAATTCTTCTTTTGCCCTTGAGTTTGTGATTTTTTACCGATTTTCCCCCTTTAGTTCATCACAAAGAAAAAGTATACGTCGTGCCTTAATAAAAAAGCAATGTATTCCCTCTCAATTTTAAACTCTCCTTTTTTTCATGAAAAATTTTTTGGGAATTACTTTAGGGTACCCTGAATGGTAAATGCTATTTTACGTGTCATATTGTTTGTGCACTTTATCTTACAAATCATTAATAAAAACTACATTTTTAAAAAAAAGATGACCCTAAGCCCCCTTTGGGAAATGCCCCGGCCCCCCAAAAAATGGGGGCGGTTTTATTCAGGGAGCGAAAAAACAATTTGGGGAGTCGAAGGGGAATTGCCTGGAATAGGTAAAGCAAACGAGAGGACTTTTTTTTTTAGGATATTCTTAAGGGCCCGTTCCTTTAAAAGTTCCCTTACGGTTTTTTGAACAATGTTTTCGGCCCAAGAGAAAAGTAAAGAGTAGTTATTTTTTTAACCCCCTTTAAAGGGGCCCCACCCTTTTTTTGCCTTTCCCCTGAACCACCCCTATTTTTAAAATCGGCATATTCACTTTATGTGAGATAAATTTTTGGGAAAATTTTTACCTAAAAAAGTGATTCAGAGATTGTTTTCTTGTGACACATTGTTCTTTAAGTTAGTAAAAAATTTTTTAAAATCCATAAACCCCTTGTTTGTTTGTGAAAAATATAAAATTTCAGGGAAAATTTTAAAAAATTTTGCATTTTAAATTTTTTGAAAATTTTTCTGCGTGCAAGACGGGAAAATTTAAATTCCCCACAAAATAGTTATAACTATTTTTCAACCAAAATGCCCATATGGGTTTTGGCATCTTTTTTTAAATGTCTTTTTTTTTTTTTTACGAAAATTAGGGGGTTTTGAAATTTTTAGTAGAAATTTTTCCACATTTTAAAGAAAATTTGCAAAATACATTTTTTTAGGGACCAAACTCCTTTTCTGCCCTGGCTTTGAGGGGCCCTGCATTTTAGATCCCCCTTAAGTGACACCATCTGAAAAACCAAAAAAACCCCAAAACGTATTTACAACACAAATTTTGGGAAATTTTTTGGTTTAAACCTTTAGTTTTTTTCACGGAAATTTAAAGCAAAGTGGATGAAATTTAAAAATTTCATTTTTTTTTCCCAGATTTTTCAATTTTTTACCCCATTATTCAAGGAATAGGGTAAATGTACAAGGAAAATTGCAACTTAAAATCAATTCCCCCGGGTCTCCCGTTTTTAGAGAAAACCCCAAATATTTTGGCCCCAAAGGGGCATTATTTTTAAACCATAAGCCCCAAAATTGGAAAGGAAAGCACCTACGGGAACCCCGGGGCCCATCATTTTCAAAAACGTTTTTTATTTAGGCGCCATTTCGGGTTTGGGGACCCCCCAAAGGGTGTTTTAAAATTTAATAAACCCCCCTAAAAAACCCGGATTTTTGGAAATTTTACACCCCTTTAAATGAATATATCCGGGGGTGCATTAAATATATAAAACCCCACAGGGGAAATCAAAAATTTTTTTTTGCAAAAAAGGCTGTAAAAATTTTTTAAAAAACATTTTTTTTCCAATTTTTTGGGAAATTTTTAAAGCTTAAAAGGGTTTTCTATAAAAAGGAATCCTGGAAAAAAAAAACCCTAAAAATTTGTTAAGCAATTTTTCCAATTCGGCAATCCCCCAAAAAGGTGGGTGTTTTAAACTGCGGTTGGGCGAGGCGGGGCGTATAAGGGGGGAGCGCTTTTTCCCCCTTTTTGGAAAAGAGATTTTGGGGGGGGCCTTTGACGCATTTGAAAAGCCCCCAAAAGGGAAAAGCAAACAGGCAAAAAACCCTTCCCAGAAGTCCCCCCATTTTTGATTCAACACCCATAAAGGAAACTCATCTGGGGGAAGTTTTCTCCCATTTTGGGCACACGGGTGTTCCATAGTTTTTTTTTAGCATTGGGAATAAAAAAGGGGGGGAAAAAAAGGGCGGGTTGGGGTCATTGTTTTTTGAGTTTCAATTTTAAAAGCATTCGCCGTCGGAAGTTAAATGACGTAAACCCTTTACTATGGGGGTCGGTACAATTAAAAGTATAAAAATTTTATATGGGTTTTTCTGTTTTATTACTTTTACACAGTAAAAAATACGCCCTAAAAAAAATTGCGTTTTTATTTTTTTGTCCATTCTGACGCCATAATTTTTTTTTATTTTGCTGTGTGAAGCTGTGTTTGGGGCTTGTTTTTTGGGGGGAATGAGTTAAAGTTTTTTTGGGTTTCCTTTATGGGGGTGCATATGATGCTATTTTCACTTTTTTTTAAAGGGGTTTTTGTGAGATGTTTTGAACAAAAAGACAGAAATTTTGGTATTGTTTTTTTTTTTAAAATTTTTTTATAGCGGCCCATGTACGGTATAAAAGACATGGTAGCTTTCCCCTCAGGGGGGCCCCAAAAACGATTACACCGTACCCAAATTTTGAATATTTTTTATGTTTTACTGCTTTTAAAAAACAAAAAAAAACCTTTATTAAACCCCAAGGAAATATGTTTTTGCATCCCCATAGCCCGAGAGCCATAACTTTTAAATTTTTCTGTGCCCTTTGGGCTTTTGGGGAGGGGCTTGTTTTTTTTTCCCAAAATAAATTTTACGTTTTTTTTTAGTATCAAATTTTTGGGGGACAAGGCTTTTTATCGCTTTTTAAAACCAAATTTTTTTGGGGGCCCGGGTTAAAAAAAATACGCAAAATAGTAATGTTTTTTTATTTTTAACGGGTCACCATGCAGTATCCGTGAAAAAATTAGCTTTTCTCTTTGGGTCATACGAAAAAAAGGCCGATACCTATTTTATAAATTTTTTCTATCTTTTGAGAGCTATAATAAAATTTTATTTTTTAAAATTTTCAAACTGGGGAGAGGACCTTTTTTTTTTGCGGGAAAAAAACTGAGTTTTTTTTAAATTTGGGAAAAACTTTGGCGGGTTTTAGGGATTTTTGATCGATTTTTTTTCCATTTTTGTGCTCGGGAATTTAAAAAATAATCTTAATTTTTGGGATTGGGTTTTTTTTGGGGTTTTTTTTACGGCGTTCACCCTAAGGGGTTAAAATTTAAAATGACAATTTAAGGGGAAGGGCTTACGCACGCGGCGATACCAAAAATGGGTAAATTTTTTTTAATTTTTTTATCATTTTTGGGGTGAAATTTGGGGTTTGTAAAAAGGGGGAAAAAGGGGGGTTTTTGTTTTTTTTATTTTATTTTTTTTTGTTTTTGTTTTTTCAGTTTTTCACTTTTTTTTTTCTTTATTTTTACTTTTTCACGTTATTTTTTTTTTTTCTTTTTTTCCCCCTAGGGGGTTTGAATAGAAAAACTTTTGTTTTACTTTTATTCAAAAAGGAAAACAGTACATAGCTTGTTGCTATGATGGGGTTTCCCATGACAACGCAGTCCCCGTTTCCAGGGCGTGCCCACAGGGGGGGAAAACCCCGGGGGTCCCCTGACGCAAGACAAAACCCCGGGAAGGGAAAATTTTTCTCCCTCCGTTTTGTCTGTAGGGAGGCAGGAGCGGAAAGGGTCCCCCGATCCGTGCGCTGCTGCCGCCCACAGGACGCAGGAGGAGCGATCTCCCCCCTGCGTCTCTCAAAAAATTGCGGGCCCCCTCGTCGCGGGGTAATTAAGGGGGTTTAAACCGCCCCCCCCCCCCCCCCCCCCCGGGGGACACCCGGGGGCGGGGGACCTTCGCCCGCGGGTTGTCAAACTGTAATATAGAGCGAACCCCCGCCGGCCATCGGGCCCCCCCAACCCCTGTTTTGAGTTGCGGGGATCCTCAGGGACGATCCATACGTCCGGTGCCGGGGAACCCCCCAAACCACCCTGCGAAAGGATTTCGGGGCCAGGGTCTTTAAGGGGGGGAACTAAAGCAAGAGTTTTTAGGGGGAGATTTAAAGGGTTTAGGCCCACTCTTAAAACATATTGGGTTTTTGTGGTTTTAAGGGGCCAAAATCCCCGAAGGGGCCCTTTAAAGGGTGGAGAGAAAAAGGGGATGAGAGGGTAGATATAAAAGTAGCAAGTCATCCACAAATGCAGAACATTGGAAACCCGGTGGAAACCAATTTGGATCCAGTTTAAACGGGTTTTTTCCGAGCGGGGGGGTTTCTAAAAAGGGGCTTATAACCCAAAAGCATATAAGAGCGGGGATAGAAGACATCCCTGTCTGGCACCATTGCTGATAGTAAAAGGGGCTGAAAGGGACCCATTAACTCAAACCTGCGCCTGGGGAGAACGGTACAGTGCAAGAATTTTAGACAGCAGGATTGGTCCTATGCCGATAGACTTTAGGGCTCCCACAAGGAAAGTCCAGGCAATTCGATCGAAGGCCTTCTCCGCGTCCAGGGAAAGCAGCATACAGGGAGTTTTGGAGGCGCGGGCATGATGAATGATAGAGAATGTTTTTAGTGTGTGTTTCTTCTCACCCAGGAACAAAGCCCACTTCGTCCAGATGGATTACATCACTCAACAACGGGTTCAGTCACAAGGCTATTAATTTAGCAAACAATTTGGCATCAGTGTTTATAAGGGAGATTGGACGGTAGCTCTGGCAGACACTGGGGTCTTTGCCTTCCTTAGGGATTACTGTGATATGGGCTCTGAGAAACGCTGGATCAAATGGCTGACGATCCGAAACTGTATTGAAGGCATTCAAAATAGGATCTGTGAGGTCCTCCTGCAAGTCCTTATAAAACCTTGCCATGTACTCATCTGGACCGGGGCTCTTCCCCACCGGGAGAGCGGAGATAACCGATTGGAGTTCTTCCCGAGTAAAGGGATCCTCTAGTGATGTAAGAATGTGTTGAGGCACAGAGGTGGGCAGCGGCTTACGAAGATAAGTCTTGAGATAGGGTGGGCAGGAGTGTATAAAGTTCCCATGCTCACTGGAGGGGGGAGAGGATATATAGATCAGAATAATTACTATGAAAATCTTCTAGAATTTCTTCCATCTTATGAACCAATCTCCCACCAGACACCTTAATCTGCGGGACAAATAGAGGCTCTCTTCTCTCTTAGGGCCCGAGACCAATATCTGCTCAGTTTATTGTTCCAAGCATAGGGTGCAACTGCACATATCTGACGGTACCTCCTATGTTTGTGTTCCATCAGCAAAAGAATTTCATGGCGCAATTGGGTTAATTCCCTCAAATCAGAGTCCGCTCCGGAGGCTTTGTGGGAGGATTCAACCACAGTGAGCTTTACCAGGAGGGAACGGAGCTCATATGCAGATACCCTTTTTAGTCTCGCACCATACTTCTTAAGGACGCCACGCAAAGTGCATTCAGTGCTTCTCCCTTGACCTGAGGGGATGTGGGGTCGCCTTGGTGTGCCGTGCCAAAGACGCGAGCCGTGGATTTAAGTTCCGAGAGACAAAGAGCGTCTCGCATTAAAGACTCATTCGGCCTTCAGGTAAAGGGGAAGCGCCGAAGATTGGGAAGCAAGATATCACAAAACACCGGAGCGTGGTCAGAATGGAACATGTTACCTATCTTGGTGTCAACAGCCCGAGAGAGAAGAGAATGTTGAAGGAAGATATAGTCAATTCGGCTGTAAAATTGATGCGGGTAGGAGAAGAAGGTGTAATCCCTATCAGTGGGGTGCATTAATCTCCAAACGACAGAAAGTTGCATGCTGTGGAGCAGGTTTTTGGGCTTGTTAGTGACTCGGAAGGGGACTGAGGAGTGGCCCAGAGAAGTATGGAGGGGGGGGGGGGGGTGGACAGCCATATTAAAGTCACCGCAGAGGATGATTTGACCCTGCGCAAAGAGTTACATCATCTAGGGCTTTGGAAAGAAAAGATATCCGATTGGCGTTAGGGACATAAATATTGGCTATCGTGTCCCTGTATGCTGCACTTCACAAAAACCACCCTAGCTTCATCATCTGTAAATACATCGAGCGCCTGAGCAGGCAATGGCTAAAGGAGAAATATAGCAACTTCCTTTGTCTTTTGCGAGGGGTTACTGCTATGGTACCAAGCAGGGAACTAGCGGTTATGGAAAGACTGCAGATGAGACCGCAGCAGGAGCGTCTCCTGGAGGCATACTACGTGGGATTTTTGCTTATGAAGATAGTACAGAATCTGTGATCTCTTTTCCGGGGAATTAAATCCCTTAACGTTAAGGGATGCAATTCTGATGTTATGCATGAGAAAAAGTTAAGGAGTATGAGACGTCTTTGACAACCACTGCATGTAAATTATATGAGGAGACCGGCTCTGACTGCGGGAGTTGGAGGGGGGAAGGGTAGGAGGAGGAAGTGAAAAACCTAAAAGGCCTAAAACAAGAAGGCCAAAGAGCACAAAACAGCAGACTACCAGCTGCGACAACCCAAGGAGGACTTGTGGCCAATGGCATTAGGGGACAAAAATGGCAGAACCATAAGACGAACATGTCAGGATAAGACAAAGCATAAAATCCAACTCAACGCAACAGCTGGTATGAAACAGTGGCAGTTTTGTAAGTCTATGAAAGGAGAGGAAGGGAGGGAAGAGGGAGGGGACACAGAAAGGAGAGAGGGAAGCGAAGAAAAGAGAGAAAAAAATAGGGGGGTGGGTGGGAAGGGGGGGGAATGTGAGGAGAGAAGAGATCCTTCCCCTCTTCCTAGAGAAACAAATATAACTGCCAGTTAATATTTACAAAAGCATTTATAAAATGTAAACAGTAGTTTAACAAGATAGCAGTATTAACAAATGAGACCCATAAATGCAGAGTCAATGAATAAGAAGCATTAAGGAGAGCGGTAGCTCTAATAGGTAAAAACTGAGGTACCCAATCTCCAGCGTGACCTAACATCGTCAGAACTGAATTTGACATCTATATATAAAAGGCACACGTGAGGGTAAGCAATTACGAATGGACACCTTGAAGTCGCAGAGGGCCAAATCAGCGATGTGGTACTTGAGTTGGCATGGAGTCTCCAGAGCTGCTTCTGTGTCTGCGGGGGGGCGCTGATCTTTCGGCGGAGTCCCTCGCCTAGGACGAGCCGGAGCTTGGGAGGCGGAATGAATGGAGGACGGAGTCAGGAGGCCAACAGCGGCACCCCAGTCAGGAATATTAATTTCAGGGAGACCCAAGACAGCTGAGAAATGTGGCAAGTCCGCAGGAGATTTAAGTGTGACGAAAGAGTTCTTATGCTTGACCTGGAGCATAAAGGGAAAACCCCATCGATACGGAATGTTCCTGTGTTACAATAAAGCGAGGAGAGGGGCCCTTAAAGGAGTTGTCTCATTACGAGCTTTCAGCCTGTCAGTGTCCCTGGTAAGTTGAACTGAGGGGCGTGCTAGCTTGTCTGTCTGTTCTGCTCCCTCTCCCCCCTCCCATCAGCACACTGGAAGCTACGAAACTTCTATACAGGGGGGAGGGGGTTTGCTCTCAAGTTCACCCTGTGTGTGCCTGCCTAGTCTGTTTTCAGGAGAGGGCTGATCTAGGAGTTTAGAGAGGGAAAATGAAGCTGTGTGCTAATAGAGCAAGGGATGCATTGTTCCTATATCCCCGCTTAGCTTACAAGTCTCCACATCTCCAGCAACAACAAGGCAGTGTTACTATACTCAGTATGTGTTCCCTAATACAGGAGAACATAAAGTATTCACATGCCCCCTGATCTGTATACATTAGTATAGTCACAGTTCCAAAGACATATCAATGATTATAGTAACAGACAGGGGCACTGCTGTCACATCTATCTGTGTAGAGAGCAGGGGGAAGCAGGCAAAACACAGGGTTAATCCAAGCAGCAAGGACACAGACCCAGAGTCCTCCCTCCCCCCTCCCTCTACTACAGAAGCATTCTGTGCGGGAGGGCTCTCTCTCTCCGACCTGTCTTCAAAGGTGATGAGTCATTCAGACCTGACAGCCAGTAAGATAAGATCAACAGGTTTGGGTACTATAAGAACTGAAAGCTGATGTAGTAATACTAACAGGGCACTCAAAATCAGTAACATTTGTAATGAACATATATTTGCAAAGCTGCTTGTTTTTTAAAGATCTTTAAATTAAAACCCAATCATTGTAGCGAGACAACCCCTTTAAGTGCTGCTCGCATGTGTAGGGTACGCCGAGAAAGGTCGGGGAAGAGACCGTTGGGGACATCTTCAAGTAGGATGGATTTCATGAGACGAGCGTTCCGCATTATTTCCTCTTTGGTTGTGTAATGATGTATTCTGCAGATCACATCCCTGGGGCGGTCAGGATCTTGACTCTGTGGGCGGAGAGCCCTGTGCGTGCGGTCATACTCCATAAAGGTGGCCAGTGGGCGACCCAGTATGTAGTTAAAGATTTTGGTCAACGTTGGGATCAATTCCGAGGTGTGGACAGATTCAGGAAGTCTGCATATTTGTTTGTTGTTACGCCTATTACGATTTCGAGGTCATCAAATTGCATTTCCAGATGAGCCGATGTCTCGGATTGCTCAGCCATTGATGCTTGTAGAGCCGATGGTATGAGATTTGCAGAGTCTCAGTCTGTCTCAAGCTGTAGAACTCTTTCTTGGAGAGACGTCACGGCTGCTTTTACTGGATGTTGGTCCTGCTGCCATGCCTGCTGTAGGTCACGTCCCAGTTGCCTCATGTCCTCTTTGGACGGGAGCAAAGAGAGAAGGGCTTGCAGTTCTGGGTGAGAGGCAAGAGCGTGAAGGGCAGCATCTGAAGGAGGGAGAGCCGGCATGGGGCACTGAGCCATGGGTCCCACAGAGGGGGAAGGCAGTTCTTGGTGGTTTGGAGCCTTAGGCCCTCTTCACACAACGGATTTGGCCGCAGTTATGGCCGCGGGTTCCGCGGCCAAATCGCGCCTAGTTTATTAACATGGTTTCCTATTGGAAACCGCATTAACATTCACACGCCGTGGGTCTGGCCGCGGCCTTGCCGCGCATGTGAGAGCTCTCCTATCAATTCTTAACAGGGAGTTCTCAGCGCGGCGGCCGCGCGGTGTTGCCGCGGGTGTCGCGCGGCTGGCCTGTGGCTCGGTTTGCCCCCTGCCTATTAATTTGCATGGGGGCAAACCCTCTCCGCAAGCCGCGCCCCAAGCCACGCCCCACCCACGCCAAGACCACGCCCAGCGCCCGCATCAGGAGACGTGAGGTTAGGACGAGGTTTGGCCGCAGCTGAACCCGCCGTGTGAACAGGGCCTTGGGGTTCAGGGCTGGGCTACTTCTCCAGGTAGGAGATGCAGGGTTGGAATTCCAGGCAGCACTACTCGCTGGCGTTGAAGCTTGGGAGGTTTGATAGACCCGGGGCTCAGTCATGTTGAGACTGAGTGACAGAGGGCCATATTGTGGTCCCAGAGGGTAAGTCTAGGCTGTGGCTTGAGTAAGACATGGCCTGAGTAGGAGCACTCTAGGCAGCCTGGGTATCAGCAGGCCTCGCGGGGAGGTGAGGCGGGCTCTGCGGGCTGTACCCGAGTCCGGCACGATACTTTGGTCCGGAGTTCCTCTCCCCTGCAGGGGAGCTGGGCCGGAGCTTGGCGAGGATCGCTGGTGCACGGGGCCGGTCCAGAAGCTGTGGTGGAATAGTTCATGGCCCAGTCAGCTCGGCATTGCTGGATTAGAGCACAGCTTGTGTCTTGCTGCAGTATTGACACGGGAGAAGATGGCGCCAGAGTGCAGCTGATTTCGGCGCTCGTCTCCAAGCCCTCGTGGAGGGGGATCAGCGGAGGAGATCCCTACCTCCCTTGGATGTCGCAGCTGGCCTCGGGAAGATCCGCCGGGTTGTTGCGAGGAGTCGGGTAGGTGACAGCTAGGCAGCATCTTCGAAGCACGAGAGCCGGGGCACCAGTCTCTAGGTCTTGGAGTGGCGTAAAGTAATTGGAAATGGTAACATCGCCCATGGATGGGTACCTGAGGAGTTTGGCTGTCTTTTTTGCTCTTCTTGGACCCATTATTCGCAGGCTTTCACTGGGTTTAGCTGGATCCTGTGCGGAGCTCAAAGAAGAAGCGTCTGCTCACTCACATGGCTGGCCACACCCCCGATATACATGTTTTTATTTTATTTTTCGTGTTTCACTTTTTTTTTAAAAAAACTTTTTTTTTACACTTTCCCCATAGGGGATTTGTAACCGCGATCTTCAGATTGCTCTTGCAATGGAGACCTGCATACAGCATTTCTGCTGTATACTGGTCCCCCATGGCAACTGTCAATCACCATGCCCACAATGCAATGTGGGCATGGTGACATCACAGACGACCCAGGAAGTGACCTTCACTTCCCAGGACTGTCTGGTAAGAGATCGCTGCCACGCTGCGATCTTAATTGATCGTCGGCGCTAAGGGGTTAAACACCCGCGGGCGGAGCGCACTCTGGCCGCGGGTGATGCAGCATGATGCCAGTGGCAATATACCGCTAGTCCCATGTCACGATTGTGCGGGGCTCGCTAGTAAGCCCACTCGATCGCCAAGACGTATCCATACGTCCATTTGCGGGAACGCACTTCCTGCTTTGACATATGGGTACGTCTAATGTCGGGAAGGGGTTAACATCATATATTGAGCTAGTAATTGGTTAGTGATTATGTGGGAAACTACTGAAAACCTTGAATAACTATATATTGAGGATTTTTAACTTTGAAACACACACACACACACTTTCAATAGAAGTCACCTTTTGTGTACCAGAATACCCCTTTAACCTGGCAAAATTCAAAAACAAAACAAAAAAAACCACCACAAACAAAACACACCACACACAAGTTTAGAATTATACTACACAATGTAATTTCACAATTTATTCATATACACATGTAGCAGGTTTTTGATATCAGTTAAACTGACAAAAACATGGATTTCATCTCTGATGTTTAACAGACTGCAGCTCTTCACAGGTTGCCGGTGGTACAGAGCAGCACATTATACAGCCAAGTAACTTTTTAGTTGATGCCTACCATCACATGAGGCATACAGGAGTGCTTCTTACCTTGTCTTCCACAGGCCAATAAGACAGGAGTTTCTTATCTATAACGCACGAGACACAGCATTTCCTGAAAGCCAATGGCAAGTTAGCATTTAATGAAGATACCTGCTACCAACTAGATCAATGCTTGTTCATGGATTACTCCTCAAATCAAGAGAAACTTGTAAATCTTGAGACTTAAAGATGCTGCTAACCTAACTGTGCTTTCTGCTTTTTACATGTGTACTAAGTGACCAGATGAAGTCATTCAAATACAAAAACATTAAATTAAAGGTTTGTCCACCGTGGGAAAAAAAAAAAAAAAAAGAAAAAAAGCACAGGAATTGTCCAAAACACAACTTAGGACGTAGCAACTATTCCACGGATAATGAGGTCATCTGTCAGTGACAGATGCGAAGAAAAGAAAAAAAAAATGAAAATGCTGTTCATAAAAATGATGTTCATAATGAGGTGAAAAGTGTCCTCTGTGTTGGTGTTTACTCTCTCTGCTCCATCTTCACTTTTGGTGGTTTTAAAAATGTCCGAGTTTTCTTTTCTTTTTTGCCTTTTTTATGTGCTTGGAAATTTCTCCAACTATCAACACGCCCATCACGGCTTTCCTAAAAATAAACATAAGGAGGGATTAGCATCGAGAACATCTTACTTTGTCACAGTGGCAATTCTACTAAGCCGTTCACTACGTTTGAGGCAAACCTACCTACACATTAATAAAAAAACAAAAACCACACACAACCAGAAAAACTCCCACTCCCCCCCAAAAAACACTTTAATATCGCCTTACTTTGTAATGTAAACTGGAAAGATCACATGATTTTTACCAAGTTTCTTTAAATCATGTATGAAATTTGTGTTTGAACATCATAGCTCCTCGAAAGACACAGTCCTGGATGGAATACACATTTTGAACATGTGTGACTACTCCTGTTAAAATGATGTTCTAAACTGGGATTTGTGGCGATTTGCCTAAAAAGCAGCAAACATTCAAACAAAAAGACAGCCATAGAACGACAAAGGTTCATACAGAGATCCTTTGCATTTCCTCCGAGAACTCAATTGCCCTTTCTAGATTTTCTCTATTTATGATTTGTCATACCCTTCTCAGATAATACATTTTTAACCTTAATTTTGCGTTTTTTTTAAAGTGGTTTTCAAGTTAATTTTTTTTTTTTTTTAGCATACTGCTGTCCTTTATATAATAAAAAACAAAAACCCAAAAGTTATACTCACGTGATCCTCTCACCCTGAGGTGCGCCGCACTGCCCTAATTCTCTGATCTTCTGTTGTCTTTCAGTCTTGATTTCAACAGGACATCATCGAGGCAGCCCCTGATTAGCTGCATTGGTCATGTGTCATTGTTATAGTGACTACTTATTTGGAATAAGACCAGGAAAAAACAAAACAGAAGACTGGCGGAGAGTGATCCGAGATTATTTCACACAGGGATAGAACTATTTTTTTTTTTTTAAAAGGGCAGCAGTAGGCTTAAATATTTAACTAGACAACCCCTTTAAAACCGAAAAAAAACCCAAAAAAAAAAAAAACCACACACCACGTTTTTGCAGGGCATTCTTCAGCGCATAATTGCACTGCAATGTGCCCGAAGCACATCCTGTAAATACAATAAAATCATAGCACCCACTGAGTGTGATAGGCCTGTGCATTTCCCGGCGCACAGTACACACCCGTAAAATGTAGCGACATGTCACTTCTGTCAAGTGCTTACACGCTGAGGAAAAGTGAATATGAGGCCGGGCCCTGAGCAGTTGAAATACACGCTGGCCAGAGCGTACTATCAACAGCAGGCGTATAGCAGCGCGCACAGGTACGCACTACTATACGCTGTGTGAATTCACCCTTTGGCCTGTTAAAACGCGTGTTTTTAGTGCTTGATTTTTCTCCAAAAACAAATCAAGATCATAAGACTCAAACACAAGATTTGTTAAGTGGAGAAAAAAAAAAAAAAAAAAAAAGGCCAACTTTTCTCCCCCAAAAACATTGTACTGTTTGTAGAGTCCCTATTCATCTACAACAATCTGGCATATATTTATAAGAAAAAAAAAATGCCAAAACACACCATAAAAAAAGTATAGATTTCAGTTACAATTTACACCAAATAGTGTCCCCTAAGCCCCATCCATTTTTTCTTTTTTTAAAAAGGCAGTGAGACTTGTGCAAAAATGCCTAAAAGTTTCACATCGATGCACCAACGAGACTGGAGAATAATTTTGCCTCTCTTGTATACAAGAAACTTGGCATACAAGCTACAGCCAAGTGTGAAACAACTCATACATTCTCCTTCATGTATAGTTTTTTTTAGGCTCCCCTCCCCCCCTTTGGCTGCAGATATAAAAGACAATATGTTAACGGTTTCAATGGGTTTCTCTTAAGGGCGAGGAGGCTGGGACTCCTTTTCATGCCACACATGGAGGGATTTTCCGGACTTATTGTGAGTGATTATATTTGATGAGGACCCTGCTGACATCATTGGCGCACCAGGTGCTAGAATTGTTCTTCCCGTTTGTGTACTGGTGCAGGAGAATCATACACAGGTGAGTGATCAGTTTAATCTAGCTGTGGTATAGAAAGCAAACAATAGGGGACATGAAAACGGTCTAGGTCGAAGTCTTCTTTTGTTGCCCATAGCAACCAGAGCACTATATATGAAATGAAAGGTGAGCTCTGATTGGTTGCTATGGGCAACAAAAGAAGACTTCGACCTAGACCGTTTTCATACATGAGGCCCAATGCCTATTACTTGTACCACCTCTGACAAAGGATTATTAAAACATATGTCATGGTGCTGTTTTTTTGGGTGGTAAGGATACAGGGCTCTAATCACGCTCATTACTTTAATTTTTTTTATCACCACATTTGCGTGGTGCCTTTAAGACTTAATATTCTCAGAGCGTAATTATGATATATTTTGTCTTGACTTATGCACCGGCACTATATGATTTAGGCATTGATAGTTTAGGATATTTTTTAAAGGCGTATGGACAATTACTGTAAAGTAAGCAATTTTCAAAAATGCATGTCATTAAAAAAAACAAAAAAAACCCCACAACATATGCTTTACCTAATACAGGCCTTTTTTTGCACCTTCAACTTGCTCTCTTTTCTCCATGGTTACCGCTCACCACTGTGTGTAGTCAGTTATGGCCGGTAATGAGAATACATTTCTGTGGCCTGGCTAGGCTGGGTGAATGGAGGGGAAGTACACCTGTTTGAAAATGCAGGTCTCCTCTATCCCAGCCACAGACAACTTCATTACCACCCACCACTGAAAGCACACCATGGAGACAAAAGAATAACTGGAAGGGGCAAAAAAGACTTTACCCCATATCGTATTTCCAGCACCAACAGTTTATGGTCATGTTAATCTACAATACAGTGTGGACTGCATAATTAGCCCTCTATCCTTTCCAGGTGGCTGTGTTTTAGAGACCTCCATCTATATGTTTCTTACATGTTTGTGGCACATATTTTAATCTGAATGTGCTAATAAAATGTAATCATGAGGTTATATTAAACATATGTGCCCCGCCAACCCCATTTGAATTCCATTAAGAGAAAACTACCACGTTAGTACATTATACTCTGATGTTATGACACAGGCTGCTGCTAGGACAACACAGTGTGCCCCAACATTGGCCTTAGTAAATAGACAGCTATGGGGTCCTTTTCGAGGCTGCCACAGACCTGATCAGTTGGGAGGTGCCTCCTTTGATCATGGAGCGGTGAAGGACCACCACACTCAAAGGACCCGAGACTTAAAAACTGCCATGAACACACAGCTGGATCCAACCTACAAATAGTGCCCATTTAAATAGTACAGGACATAAGCACTTAACTAACGGAAAGTGTTCTAAACTTATAACAGGAACAAAATCACCCAAGTCAAAACATAGTAGTGTCAGAGTCAGGACTGTGGTGTCGGAGTCGTGGAGTCGGTGGCTATTTTGCAGGAGTCGGAGTCGTCATAAAATGGAGCAACTCAGACTCCCAAAATATATAAAGTTGGTCCAGTTATTTCCCGATGCATGCAAAGAGCAAGAGGAATTGGGTCTGGCCGGTGCTGCTGCTCCCATATCTTCAGCCTCATTACATGAGGAGTGTAATTGATGACATTGAGCAGGCAAAGCGCTGAACCAGGGCAAAAGATTACGCTCCCAGGGCAAACAGATTTCAGCAAAATTTTTCACCTGTTTTCAAAGAAGTAGAAGAGTTCAACCATTCATCAAAACTGACTGTGCCTGAGGCATTTCCTTTATACCCTGACATTGTTAGAGATGTTGCCCCTGTGGTCACCGCTTTGCCCCCAAGTTAGGGTAGAGAGGCCGTCCTCTAGCATGGAAATAAGGAGCTCAGATGTGAGGTCATCTATGCAGAATCTGATGGAGGCAATACTATTTCTCAGAACAAATTCAGAGACTTCATGTCACGGGTGGTCCCGCAGCCGTGGGTCGGGCTGTGGGCGCACCCGTGTCTGGCCCGTGCCCCCCTGCCCCGGGGACGAGTGGCGCCGCGGTCCGCAGGTCCGGCCGTGGGTATACTCGCCCCCCCCCCGCCCCTACCCGGGCATGTCCACTTACCCTCTCACACTCCTGTATCCACGCGCGGCACTTCTTTGAAATTTAACGGGCCAGCGTATCAGTAATTGGTTACTGCTGGCCGCTGGTCCTATATAAGGTTTCTGTCCCGGCACTTCCTTGCCGGATCTATTGTGCCCCTAGCCTTTAGAGAAAGCGGTCCTAGTGCGTCCTAGTCTTCTTCGGTGTTCTGACCTCTCGCTATGTCTCCTGACCTCGAACCTTTGCCGCCTGCCCTGACCTTACCGCCTGTCCCCGACTACTTCTACGCCTCACAATTTGGTACCACGCTCTCCCTTGGCTGCCAGCGCAAGCAAGTCACATCAGTGGAAGCGACCTGGTAGTTTCCTGCCACAGCAAGTCCATCCCGCTTTGCGGCGGGCTCTGGTGAATACCGGGTGCTACTTAGACTCCGCTCCCTGGCGTGGCTTACACCATCGCTTGTGGTGGCCCAGCGGATTCACAACCGCTGCCCGTAAAACTTCACAAATGTTCCTGCAGTGTTTTGCATATTTACAATTTTTTTGTGTCCTAAAGTCATGTCCAATAAATATATTTTACACTGACAAGCAAAATGGTAACAATGTTTTGAACTTATGACTTTCAGGCTCCATATCTCACCATCCACTACAGCTTTGAGGCTACTGTAATTTTATATACATCATCTTACCGATCTATAAAATAAATTTGACTTGCAAGTATTTAGCATCTGCTTAGTTACAGTTTTGCTCCTAAAAATCAAAGTGTTAATGTTTATTATTCTGTTAGTATTTGGGAAATCCACCTTTGGTTTTCAATACTGCCTGAATCCTTCTGGGCTCTGGATCAGATTCAAGCATATCTTGACCAAAATCTGATCCCAGATCTCTTCTACACATTACCAATGTTGGTGCAGACTGGACTTGGATACAAATACAGCTTTTTCTTCAACTCTACCCACAAGTGTTCAAAAGAGCAAAACATTGTTACCCTTTTGCTTATCAGTGTCTGTTCTACCTAAATAGCTTGATTATTGTATCATAAGGTGATAAACAACCTGATGGGACCATTTTACTACAGTAAAGTTATCACTTCAACATGCGCCATGTATGAGGGAGTCAGGAGTCGGAAGTTTGGGAAATTGAGGAGTCGGATTCGGGGCTTCGGCTTGCCGACTCCACAGCCCTGGTCAGAGTGATGGTGTCATATGTTCTGCATAATTATCATAAATTTTTCTTTCTACTAGAAAATCCAAATCTACTCTAGTTATTATTGGTTATCTAAATGGTTGTAAGTGCACAAGCAGAGAACAATATTGTCGCCTCCTTAAAGTGGTTTTGTCAGTACAAAGATTAGTTTCCAACATGTGGGGAACGGTAAATCAAGACATCAACCAAATACATAGGTCTTTTATTTTTCAGTGGTCAGGAGAGGAGATCTGGGTAGCATCCTATGTTCTCCCCTCTTCTCTTTGTCTTATCTTAGAGCAGAAAGTGACATCACCAGGACCAACAGCAGCTTGAGAACAAAGGGCCTCATTTATGAAAAGTGTCTAAGTGCAAGACTGTTCTTGTTGCCCACAGCAACCAGAGCCAGCTTTTATTTTTTCCAGAGCAGTAAAAAATGAAAGCGGAGTTCTGATTGGTTGCTATGGGCAACAAGAACAGTCTTCTGCCTTATCCCTAACAAATAAAGGATTGACTTTCACGCCGATTAGCCTTGTACAGTCATGTCAATGCAATAAGAGCTAGGAATAGCAGAGCTGATGTGTTAATAACTGCTATAGAACCCCCCACAGCATACACAGGAAGTGAGAGTCTCACGCTGCCATGGCTCTGTGAAACAGCATGGTGAGAAAACCCTTTTCATTTTACAAGTTAAGCAGGAGAAGCACAACTTCTAAAACACTAGGAAATTACACTTTTACACTACTGCCAGTTCAAGGTTTAGAGTGAATGCTTTATTTTACATGTAAATGACTATTTTTAATTTGTTAACTAAAAACATTCAGTTGGCTCCTATACCATTTGCCCAAAGGCAGCCAAGTTGGTTCCTCCTCCCACCCCCCAATATGGAGCCCTGTAACAAGAACAGGCTATAAATAAAAAATGGCACATTGGAACCAATACCCATGTGAAGCCTAACCATATATTTTTATCCCCCCAAATCACACAGATCCAGCTAGGTTTATTTTGCTGTAATAAATGGCCTTGTCTAACACACAATCTATTGAGACGGAGTATGAACAACTCAGATGAAACTCACTAATGTACAACAATTTTACAATAGCAACTTTTTGGTTGTTTTGTGAAGCTTGGTTTACAAAGAAGTACCTCAAAGTTTTTCTGCCACTCTCTTTCCAGTTTGGCTTTTTCTTGAGCTTCTATTTCTTCTTCTCGTTGCCTTTTTCTGAAATTAAATAATGATTATTACCATAATATACAGTATACTCCATCAGTGAAAGGTTTTTGTAAAAACCATTAAACTATATTCACTTAAATAGAGCATTCATTTATGCACATAAAGGTCAGGAATGTATTTTCTACGATTCACGTATTAAATATTGTAAGGGCATGTTCACACAGTGTAATTGCGGTGTGTATTTTGCTGCATATTTGCGCTTTACACGCGGCGAAATGCACGCCGCAATTACGGTAATTCATAGCTCTCTGAGAACTATGAATTATGCCTAGTCGTCCCCGGCGTACAATGCAATCGTATCTTATGCTCGGGGACAGAAGCGACATGTCAATTGTTCATGGCGCTTACACGTCGATGACAATGCGTGTGGATGGGGCCAGCCCCCCGTGCTTTTGAAGCACGCGCTGATCAGCGCATGCTTACAAAACACGCTGCGTATTGCGCGCGTGCCCTAAGCAGTTTGCACAATATGTTGACATTAATGATTTCAAATAAAAAAACTAATAGAACACATTCACATGTGAAGTTTGTGTTACAGTATTTTGTTGTACAGGCAGAAATAGTTGTGGTATAAGATGGCTTAAAACGAGAAAAACACTGAAAATTTTATGGCCTTCTGGTGTTATTCCAGGATTTTTTTTTTCAAAAAGAAAAGAAAAAAAACAGCCAGATATTTGCTGAAAGGCAATAGTAAAATATGAAACAAACAAACATTTTGTTTGTTCCACTTTTCTCTTCTTTGGGTCTATTTTGCCAGTTCTATGACTCATTTCTGGTGTTTTGGCTCAAACAAGTGCATCAAACCCTTCTCAAAACAAATGAGTGTATGTGTGAAGCCACCCTGTTTTCCAGTGTGCCTGATCATTGGAGTCCCATTAATCATAAGCGTTTGCATTCCATGATCGCTTGTATGGCAGTGTTCACACGGCTTATTCAAGCCGTAATTGCGGGACGGATTTCGCCCGCAGTTACGGCTTGAATAAGGGGCGGGGGCGCGGCGGGGGAGCTGCCTGCCGGCCCCATAGACATTGCATTATTCACGGCGCGTACACGCCGTAAATAATGTGCATGTCACTTTCTCCCTCGCGGCGGATTCGCTGAGCGGGGAGGAGAGACGGAATCCATAGTTCTCTATGGGAACTGTGGGCTACCATAGTTACTGGGACGGATTGGAGCCGTACTGCAGCGCAAATACGGCGCGCAGTACGGCTCCAATCAGTCCCAAAATAAGCCGTGTGAACGAGGCCTATGAGTGGAGCATGCCTCTCCAGTGGACAGGTGATAAGTACAGTTTTTAGAAAAACCCTCTTAACCCCTTCACGACACTGGACATAAGCTTAAGTCCAAGTTGTGTAGGGATTAACGCAAACGGAGTTAAACTTCCGTCCTGGGGATCGTGCAAACTCTTTTTTTTTTTTTTTTAAATGATCACTGTGGGAAATCAACTGTATATTACAGCTGACATCCCGCAGCATTGGCCCCGACTGGCGATAGCGACAGCTGTGAGAAAGAGAGAAGGAGGGGGCTCTGTCTTTATCGCTGCAGCTGCAATCATATTGGGGCTGCTGCGATAGAGACAGAGATGGCTCCTTCTCCCTTTCTATCAGCTGTCGCTATTGCCAGTCTTCTCTGACAGCCCCGGCCCCCCGAGTTCCAGGCTGTCTGTAATGTCACGAAGACCGACCATACCCACAGTGCATTGTGCCCGACAGACGCCATGTAGACCAGACCACAGAATTGCCGTTTATCCCGCAGTACATAAAGTGGAATAAAAAAGCGATCAAAAAACGGCGAAATGGTACCAATGAAAACGTCCGTTAATCCCACGAAAAAAAAAAAAGAAAAAAAGTTACACAGCTCTGTCTACCCAAAAGTAAAAAAGTTATGGCTATCTGAAGATAGCGACGCTAGAATATTGCTTTACGTTATAAAAAAAATTTTTTAAAGTCCTTCAGCATAAATAAAATCTAGATAAATTGGGTATCACTATAATCGTATCGAGCCACAGAGTAAAACTAACTTGTCACATATACTACACAGTGAGCGCTGTTAAAAATAAAATAAAAAACTACTAGAATTGCAGTATTTTCAACCCCAAAAACTTCAACTCATCCCGCAAAAAACTAGCCCTACACGGCTCCGTACACAAAAATAGTTAAAAAAAAAAAAAAGTTATGACACACTATGGCGATGCAAAAACATATTTTCCTCTTTGAATAAAAGTGTTTTTATTGTGTAAAAGCAGTAAAAGAAAAAAATATATATACAAATTGGGTATCGCTGTAATCGCATCAAACTGCTGAGTAAAGCTAATATGTCATTTATATTGCATGGTGACCACTAAAAAATAGAACAACACTACCAGGATTGCTGCATTTTGTTCAAAACACCTCACAAAAATCTTAATAAAAATGTCAGCTCATCCCACAAAAAACAAGTCTTTAATGGGGGACCCATCACCTACAGGGTAACCTCATGAAGTAACAGGAGACTTGAACACAAACTTTCTCAGACATGCTGCATTAGGAAAATCAAAGGATTTCACATGTAATTCAGTTTGTAAATAAGGCGCTGGCCCTTTAAAATAGCTCTGAAGTCTGCACCTGACAGCTTGATGGATCAGTATGTTGACAGTCAACGTAACTGCTTCTGAGATGGAAGAATCCACTGTGAAAGGATGAGTCACAAAGTCTACATCATGAGCACACAAATTCTGGGCTGCAATTTCTGTGTTGGATGTTATTACACTAGCAGCAGTGTAATGTAGATGCTTTTGTCACACTATGTCCTCAGTGTGCTGTGTCTGCTGTACTGTATGTAGTGAGAAACTCCGATTACACTGTACAAGCAGCTACTCAAGATCTTCAACTCCACCTGCACAATTGGTATCTCCAAACAGAATTAATACTGCTATATGGCTAAAAGTGAAAGTAAAATCTGTCCCTCTGTAATACTGATATGAGCCCTCTAATTTGCTAATGACATGTATCGGAAAAAAGTCTTCTAATTTCATCTACTATTATATTTTGTGTTTGTGTGGAGGTGATTGGAACTGTTTAAAGAGTACCTAACACAGAAAGATAAAGTTATGGCTATCAGACTATGACGACATAAAAACAATTTTTTTTACAAACACATTTCTATTGTGTAAAAGTAAGGAAACAAACTATATAACATTCATATCCTTGTAGTTGTACCAACCCACCTAGTAAATACATACAAAACAGTCAGCTTGCTTGATAAAAATGCCTCTTACAAAGCCTCCTCCACAGGTGCTCGGTCTAATGGGTTTCAACCACTCCCATAACAGTGCAATCCAAAATAACAGACCAGCTCCATATTCATAGAGGAGTATAAAAAGTTAAACTTTATTCCACATTGCTAAAAACAGCATAATCCAAAAATATCTCCATTTCATGTGAGGACAGCCAACAATAGTTATCTTACTTAGAGCATCAGGCTCTCCCTTAGTCGTGGCCTCCATGCTGTTTTTAGCAATGTGGAATAAAGTTTAACTTTTTATACTCCTCTATGAATATGGAGCTGGTTTGTTACTTTGGATTAACCCGCCTAGTAAAGTTATATCATTTATACAGCATGGCAAATGCTATAAAAATGAAGCCAAAAAAACTATGGCGGAAATGTGTCCTCCTGCTCCCCCCAACTTTTTAAAGGCCCAATGCTAAAAAAAAACAAAAACAAAAAAAAACAAAAAAAACTATGCAACACCTGTGTGCCCAAATGCACAATACACCCCTAGATGAGATCTATGAGGGATATTGAATCCAAAATGGGGCAACTTCTGGAAGGTTTCACCTGTCCTGGTACTTTATGGGCTTTGCGAATGCGACATGGCACCCACCAAAATCGGCTTTCCAAAAGCCAAATAGCGCTCCCTCCCTTGTATGGCCTGCCATGCGCCCAAACAGCCGAACTTAGAAGAGACTATGCAACAAATTTTGGGGTGCTTTTTCCATCCAGGATTCCATGTAAAAATGAAACATTTTAAGCTAAAACAGCAGATTGTTGGAAAAAAAAGGGTCTTAATTTTCACAGCCTAACGCTAAAAAATGTGTGAAAGACCTGTGGGGTCGATATACTCACTGCACCCCTATTGTAGCTTCCAATATGGGGTATTGTTAGGGGTGCTTATTAAATGTTAACACCTTAGGGTGTCTGTGAACCTATAATGGTGCCTAAAGAAAATCGTAATGAAAATAAGACCTAAAAAGTCCACTAGGTACTCCTCCTATTCTGAGGCTTGTGATTGAGCCAAATAGCTCACTAGGGCCACATATGGGATATAACTAAAATTGCAGAATTGAGGGAAATCGATATTAAGTTGCATTTTCCTGGTCACATCTACCGTTTTCCTGTAAATAATGGATAAAAATTTCAAAATTTTTTTTTTTGCAGATTTACAATGTCGCTTCCACTTTGCTTTAAACACCTAATGGGTTAATAAACTTCCTAAATACGGTTTTGAATACTTTAAGTGGTGCAGTTTCTTAGGAGTCATTTATGGGGTTAACATACAGGACCCTCAAAGCTACGTCAGAACTGGACTGGTCTTTAAAAATATCAATGTTGCAAATTTTCTTCAAACTGTGAAAAATTAGCCCTGTTGTAAAAATAAAAATACATTTAAAAAATGATGCCAACCTAAATAGACATACTGTACGGTAGATGCTAGTTATAAACTTGCATGCAGAAACCTTTAAACTTTGAAAATGGCAAATTTTTCCGAATTTGCATGAGATTGATATTTTTCACAAATAAACAAGGATTGTATGGACCGAAATTTCTTACCAACTTAAAGTACAATGTGTCATGAGAAAATCTGTAAATTATATGGATAGGTAAAAGTATCAAAAAGTTATTCTCACATAAAGTGACAAGTCAGATTTAAAAAAAAATGGGGCTCTGTCCTTAAAGGGGTTTTGCCACAAAGTAAAATTGACGTGGGAAGCTTGCAAATTAAATAACAGACATTTTCACCATTCATTATTATTCAAAATTCTGCACCGTTTTTGATTTAGCTGCTCCTTTAGTGATCCATTGTTTACAGCTGATCTCCAGGGGATAGGACCAGGGCTGAGAGCTCCTCACTCCTGGTCAGACATCACTTCTCCTCTCAGGCAGCTACTGACTGTTCAAACCCCAGGTGCTGTCACTCTACTCCTGTTCTCTGTACTCCTTAGTAATCAGTCAAACAGTGCAAATAAATAAAAAAGAAACCTCTATGACATATGTGCATTGATAAAGAGAAAAAAACAAAACAAAAAAAAAACACAGGTTTGGTTCCTGCAAGGATTTGAACCTAGGACCTTTGTGCCTGGAGGCAAAAACTTCACCTCTCAGCTACTCTTGATGCTTTACATAAACAGAACAGACCTTTCTTTGACTACAGAGAGGAAAGGCCTGGTGATGTCATCCTGCTGGGTCACATGATATGCAATTCAAACAAATCACACACGCCCCCTTCTGAGCACACAGAGCTGAAGAGCTGGATGCAGGAGGTATGAAATGAGATCATGGCAAAACCCCTTTAAGGGGTTAAAAGGGTTGTCTCACTACATTGATTCATTTTACCTCAGTTCTATTTTCTTGGTTTCAGTTCTGTTTCCTGGCTTCTACTAGGCTGCAGTAGAAGCCAGGTCTGTAGCGATAGCAACCAGTGCTCGCAGCCTATCAGGAGAGATTGAACTGGTCTGTATCTATAGCGACCTGAGGAGCTGATGCAGCCCATACAAGAGAGGATATCTAGGAATAGGTAGGACACTGTTAATGGACACATATTGCAAAGTGATTTTTTTTTTTGCAAGATTTTTAACATAAAAAGCAATCCTTGTAATGAGACAACCCCTTTAATGCTGCTGTATTCTCCATTTTACATGTACTGCTTGTTTAAGGCGACAAAAAACAACTATATCTGTAATGCTACTGGCTTTACCATTTTTTGCTCCAAGATAAGGCACTATCTGGTGGGACATTAATCTGTCAGAAATGGCACATCCACACACCCCCCCAAAAAAAACTACAGCACACAAACCTTTCATGCATATCTTTGGCTTCCCTCTCTTTCCTTTTAATTTCCAGCTCTGCAAAAAGCTTCATAGTCTGTTTATATACAGCCTGTTTGAACTGAAAGAAAAAGAAGCTCTTATAAACCAACCATCTTCTTAGCATAACTAGTTGATACACTTTCAAAAATATTCACTGAATAAGCAGTAAAATTGTTTTAAGTCAATGAAAATGTAAAAAGCAAAATGCCTCATTATGTTACTATAAACAATTAAAAAAAACAAAAGGCATTAAAGGGAATCTGTCGCATTGAACAAGCTAGCTGATCTGACGCCATGTTATAGAGCATGAGGAACTGATCAGCTTAATATATCAGTAGAACTTGTATTTTAGTCATTTAAATCCCTGCTTATTCTGGGTTAAGGAGTCCACTAGGCGGTGTTATCTGTCATTGTATGCACACTCATATAGGTAAGGCTGTCAGAGATAGCTGTCAGTCACACAAGATTGCACACTGGACTCCTTAACCCAAAAAGCAGGGCTATAAATGAATAAAACACGGTGTAATTTATATTTGGACATAATGGTCAGACTGTACAAAAGAACCATGTGGCAGGGGAAGCAACTCAAGACAGCGTGAGGACTGATAAAAAGAGGAGTTCACAGGGAGAAACTTGGATCCAGATTCTCACTTAACCTTTTCAGCTTCTTCTCAGCCCCAGCATCTCTGCAGGCAGCAGGGTACTCCAAATGGAGATGCTGGGCCATGCAGCAGAAACAAAGACTACAGTGCACAGCGAGTTAATTGACTGCAGTCAGTACAAATAAAGTGGGTACCAGACGGTTTCTCTGGTCCTAAGAGTTTACCAGGACATAAGGCAGTGGAGGAGAGAAAAAAAAAAAAAAGGACCGTTTTCATGGAAAACTTTCATTACTTGTAGACATTTTTTCAATAAATATCAACCCTGATCCACAATTTTGTCAAGGTTTTTAATTTGGGCCCAGTGAGTATTTGAGTTTGACATCCCTGCATTACACAAAAATTGCACTAACGAGCTGCATAACACAGCCTCTTTCACCGGGTCACAATTCTCCTGTTACCCCGATTCTCTACACACTGTCATCACAGAAAACGTATAAGACATTAGGAAAAATATGGAATGGAGAGATATTGCCAGCCCTCACTACTTATCTTGCCCCCCTCCCCAATTTCAGGCTCAGGCAAATGAGCTGGGAAAGTTTTTTTTTCTTTGCCAAGAATCTTTTTTTTAAACGAAAACCTGACAGAGTATTGTGGTTTTTAGGGTATCTTTTGCCGCTATGTTTACAACAGGGAAAAATCAAACTATGCCATACCACCCTAAAATTTCTGATCACTTTTTTTCCTCTAAAATGTAAATGCAAATAGATGACCTTTTACATAGGTAAGCAATCCCCACTATAATTGATGTATTCCGAGGCCTTCTCATGCTGCTATGCGATCAAAACTGTTGGCACCTTTCCATTAAAGAAAGTGACCAATGTGGGTTTTTCTATCAAATGTAATAATTAATTTCAAATTACTGGAAATCAACTAATGAAAATCAGACATTGCTTTTACATTGGGGTTCAACGGAAAGATTAAAAAAAAATAAATAAAAAAAAAGCCTGGACAACAATGATGGTAACTCTCGAAATGATTGCAAATAAGTCGACCATAGTGACATGTAAATCTAAGGTGTGTCCTGTAATTAGCCTCATAGGTGTCATCAAACTTGTAAATAGTCTGCCTATTTAAAAGGTGAAAAGTTGTCACTGTGGTGTGCTAACATCATGTGTAACACACTGAATGTGAACCAAGGGCAGCTAAGAAGAGTTGTCTCAGGAGTTTAGAAAGAAGATTATAGACAAATATGTTTAAGGTAAAAGCTATAAGACCATCTCCAAGCAATTTGATGTTCATGTTACTACTGTTGCACATACTATTCAGACGTTTAGGGTCTTTGGAACTGTAACCAACCTCTCTGCATGTGGCTGCAAGAGGAGAATTGATGACAAATTGAGAAGACCAATAATACAAAAGAACGACTTTCAAAGAGATTAGAGGTGAACTCTAAGGTCAAGGTATATCAGTGTCAGATGGGAATATCCGTTGCGGTTTTCACTAAAGTGGACTTAATGGAGAACCAAAGAAACCACTCTTTAAAGCAAATCATAAAGTGAGATTGGAATTTGCCAAAAGGCATATTAAAAAGCGACAAAGCTTCTGGGAGAATGTCCTTTGGACATAGGAGACAGAACTGGAGCTTTTTGGCAAGTCACAGAAGCTCCACAGTCGCAAAAATGAAGCATACAAAGAAAGGAATATTGTATCTACTGTGAAACATGGAGGAGACTCAGTTATGTTTTGGTGCAAAATGTTTGGCCCAGTGTCAAAAAGCATGGCCTTAGTTACAGGACATGGGTCCTCCAACAGGGTTAACATCCTAGAAACATCCTAGAATGGCTAAAAGCAAAGCAGTGGACGATTCTGAAGTGTCTATCTATGAACCCCAATCTAAATCCTATTGAAAATTTATTTAAGAACCTGAACGTTGCAGTCTGTAGAATGCACCATTCAAACCTGAGACAGCTGAAGATGTTTGTTCACAAAGAATATAGAAAGGTGCAGAAGTCTCAATGAATGTTATAGAAATCATGGTTTGCAGCAATTAGCTCAAATGGTTTTGCAACAAAATATTAAGTTGAGGGCACATCCTTTTTGTCCGTGTCAGTTTGATCAGTTCATTTTTTAACTTTTTCAGTTGAACCACAATTCAAAAGAAATGTCTGATTAGTTGGTTTTCGGTCAATTTAAATGTATTACTTTTGCCAGTTCCAAGTTAGTGACCAATGTAGGTTCTTCTTTTCTTTAAATGAAGGGTATGAACAATTTTGTACATGTATGGCATGTATATATAGCATTGACATACTCCACAGTTCTGTACAAAAACGGTCACCATTTACATAAGTGCACTCAGATTAGTTTCTTCACTTCAGCCATACACTAGGAAATATTTCATAGAAGGCCAATTAAACTGTCAATATACACAAAGAAAACCCATGCAAACATGGTTAATATACATTGCCTTGCGAAAGGATTCGGCCCCCTTGAACTTTTCAACCTTTTGCCACATTTCAGGCTTCAAACAAAGATATCAAATTTAAATTTTTTTGTGAAGAATCAACAAGTGGGACACAATTGTGAAGTGGAACAAAATTTATTGGATATTTTAAACTTTTGTAAAAAATAAAAACCTAAAAAGTGGTGCGTGCAAAATTATTCAGCCCCCTTAAGTTAATACTTTGAAGCGCCACCTTTTGCTGCAATTACAGCTGCAAGTCTCTTGGGGTATGTCTATCAGTTTTGCACATCGAGAGACTGAAATTCTTGCCCATTCTTCCTTGGAAAACAGCTGGAGCTCAGCGAGGTTGGATAGAGAGCGTTTGTGAACAGCTGGAGCTCAGTGAGGTTGGATAGAGAGCGTTTGTGAACAGCAGTTTTCAGCTCTTTCCACAGATTCTCGATTGGATTCAGGCCTGGACTGTGACTTGGCCATTCTAACACCTGGATACGGTTATTTGTGAACCATTCCATTGTAGATTGTGCTTTATGTTTGGGATCATTGTTTTATTGGAAGATAAATCTCCGTCCCAGTCTGAGGTCTTTTGCAGACTCCAACAGGTTTTCTTCCAGAATGGTCCTGTATTTGGCTCCATCCATCTTCCCATCAATTTTCACCATCTTCCCTGTCCCTGCTGAAGAAAAGCCCAAACCACGATGCTGCCGCCACCATGTGTGACAGTGGGGATGGTGTGTTCAAGGTGATAAGCTGTGTTGCTTTTACGCCAAACATATCGTTTTGTATTGTGGCCAAAAAGTTGGATTTTGGTTTCATCTGAGCAGAGCCCCTTCTTCCACATGTTTGGTGTCTCCCCGGTTGCTTGTGACAAACTTTAAACAAGACTTTTTATGGATATCTTTGACAAATGGCTTTCTTCTTGCCATTCTTCCATAAAGGCCTGATTTGTGCAGTGGACGACTGATTGTTGTCCTATGGACAGACTCTCCCACCTCAGCTGCAGATCTCTGCAGTTCATCCAGAGTGATCATGGGCCTCTTGGCTGCATCTCTGATCGGTCTTCTCTTTGTTGGAGATGAAAGTTTAGAGGGACGGCTGGGTCTTGGTAGATTTGCAGTGGTCTGATACTCCTTCCATTTCAATATGATCGCTTGCACAGTGCTCCTTGGCATGTTTCAAGTTTGGGAAATCTTTTTGTATCCAAATCCGGCTTTAAACTTCTCCACAACAGTATCACGGCCCTGCCTGGTGTGTTCCTTGGTCTTCATGATGCTCTCTGCGCTTTAAACAGAACCCTGAGACTATCACAGAGCAGGTGCATTTATACGGAGACAATTACCCACAGGTGGATTATATTTATCATCAGTCATTTAGGACAACATTGGATCATTCAGAGATCCTCACTGAACTTCTGGAGCGAGTTTGCTGCACTGAAAGTAAAGGGGCTGAATAATATTGCATGCGCCACTTTTTTTATTTTTTACAAAAGTTTAAAATATCCAATAAATTTCGTTCCACTTCACAATTGTGTCCCACTTGTTGTTGATTCTTCACAAAAAATTAAAATTTGATATATTTATGTTTGAAGCCTAAAATGTGGCAAAAGATTGAAAAGTTCAAGGGGGCCGAATACTTTCGCAAGGCACTGTATAAAGGCCATGCATGATGCTGTTCTTTGATTTGAACCAGACGATACGAACAACTAAATCCTAAGCCACTGTGCTGCTACTTACAACTTCAGGGTCATCTTCTTCAACATCTAAAGATTTACCTTCTTTTTTCAACTGTTTCTTCTTTTCTTTAACCTAAACAATGGAAATAAATACATATCACTGGCAACCTCTGCTAATTGAGGTGTCAAAAATAACCTCTTAAACAGAACCAGCCCTAGCAAATAAATGTCTGTCAAGTGTCCACCAGCTGTTATCGCTGGGATGAGCTCTAGATAGAGACTTAGTCACCTTGCAACAGTGCTACAGGGGAAAATCTAGTAGTACACAGCAGTACGGCAAAATGATTGGGTGGTCAACGTATTACATGGTTTTGTTGAATTCATCTGATAGAGTCCCTCTTTATAGCATATATCCGCTTTATTTTTATAAAGAACATTTAGAATATGGGTTGTCTTGCTAAGAAAACTTCTTTAGGCACACCCTAGTCTCATGGTAAAAATATATATTATATATATTATATAATATATATATAAAAGAAAATTAAAGACCATGAAAATCTAAACTGTACATTTCATAAGCTAATTTGCCTTGACCATACAAAATCAATATCCATTATAAAAAGAGGCACATTGCCCTTTGTTAGAGCCCCATAAGCTTTTAACATGCAAAAAAAAGGCGACTGAAGACCATTACCTAATACATTGCTTTCTTGATTTTGCTTTGGTCAAGATATAAAAAAAAGGTTCTATCTCCTCATAAAACACACAAGTTTCTCTGGTTACTGCCGTCCATAGTGAATCACTCCCTGCAGAGTGTTCTCTAGCAACTGCCTTTGTTTACTTAATTGATTGAGAAGCTTTCACTCTTTAGAGCTCTATAGCCTTTATAAATCTCCTGCATTCATGTCCATGTAAAAGAAATAGCAGAGCTGATATGTCAATCACTGCTATAGCCCCACCCACAGCATGAACAGGATGCAAGTCTAAACCTGGTTGTGGCTCAATGAAACTGCATGGTAATAAAACCCATTTAATATAGGTTTGATGAATTAGAATTTCCTTTGGGGTACTATAAAAATAGGGTTTGGAAACCACAAAGTGGTTGAAGATCAGCCCTCTTAAAATTCTAAGATATTATAAATCCATTAAAAGAAGAAAAATGTGGACATTATATAAGAGCAGACGCTTTTCAGGTTTCACTCTTATTTTAAGCATAAAAAAATGCAGTGATTTAATATAAAAAAAAAAAAAAAAAACACTGACCAATCAAAACAGCTGAAGGTAAATCACATGATCACAAAGATCGATAAGGATTAATTCTTAATATTTGCAATATAATTTGAAACATAATAGACAAAAAATGCTATTATTATGGGTGACAAAAAAAAGTGTCAGTCCTGTAAAACATGAAAAAAACTTTGAGATTCTTAGTTCACATCTTTTTGATCAAAAAATGTTTAAGCCACCCACGAACTTACAACGTGATCTCAGGTCGGGTGGTCCTACGCTATCTTTACCTCTCAATAGAGCCAAATTCAGGCCTCTCATTGGGTCAACCGATCTCCATTATCCAGAGAGAAAGAAATAAAAAAAAACACACCAACCTTGCAAGCTGCACTTATATAACAGCCTGTGAAAGTGGGCGGGGGTGCAGGAAACCAAAATGGAGGCATGCCTTCCTCCCTATATAGATTAAAAGCAATATATGCCAAATACAATGTATAGTTCTGCACAAAAAACACACAATGTGAAATTGGGTGCCACTGGCAGGGTTGTGGTGTGTAATTATATATATATATATATATATATATATATATATATATATATATATATATATATATATACATACATACATACACACACACACACACACACACATACATACACGCACACCATTACCACACCACTGCAAAAAGGGCAATACAATACATGGAAATCCCTAAGATTCTTAGTTCACATGTTTTTACAGACCACATTTCTACTTTTAATGGATTTATAATAGTAGTAATAATAGTATAATAATTCGTTTTGAACTTTAAGCATGCTGGTTTTCGACCACTTTGTAGTTTCCAAGCTGCATTTTGCCAGTAGCACCATGGTTTGTCTGTGCACCCTCACATACGTTCATGGATTCCTATAACCTTTAAGATGAGCTGATTTAATTTTTTTTTCATTTTGTACTATAAAAATAACCAGAATGAAACAGATGATAAAACTGATCCCATAGTTTCAGAGGGGATCATGCAACAAATATCTTCCTGAGCCAAAAAAAATATATTGCATGCATTGTTTTTCACAGCCCAGCAGTTATGAGCAGCTCATGCACAAAACACCTGGCCTCACATAACCAATATAAGTGAACCCAGTTTTAAAGGGTTAAATAATTTAAAACTTTTCAGAACAGGGTTACAAAACTTATTTGTCCATGGCACACAATGGGAAAAATAGAAGTATGTCGCAAAGAACTTACTATGTGCTCAATGTACTCAAATCCAGCCTGGATAACATCTAGTGCCCGCTTCTTCTGCTCCGCGTCTAGCAACCGTTTATATGCTTTGTCCACAGCTGTAAGAAACCGTAAAAAAACACTATCAATTTGCAAAGAGTAGAATTTTACCAGCATTCACAGTATGAGACACCCTGTTTCCCTGAAAATAAGACAGTCTCTTATATTAATTTTTGCTCTTAAAGATGCATTATGTCTTATTTTCAGGGGATGTCTTCTTTTTCCACAAGTAAATTATAGCATGCTATACTAGTGTGTGTGTGTATATAATATAATATTATATATATATAATATATATATATATATATATATATATATATATCTCTCTCTATCTTAAAGTTTAGAGTCACGAACCATAGGATATATGTATGTAAAGGACATTTTATGGCAGCTGCAGTGACTTATCTCAAAGGATGGCAAATGTGACATACTGGGACATGTAGAACTAAAAGTTCCAGCATGCCCCTTCAGCCATCCTGTGAGATGTGTGTGTGTGTGTGTGTGTGTAGTGGGTATTGTGTGTGTGTGTGTGTGTGTGTCAGTATCACTACTCTGTTCTCCCTCCCTCCCATCCCTCACTTACTTGTACACTTTCTATCCTGGGATGTTCGGGACCTGTAGTGACATCACAGTCACATGACCTCTCTTCACAGGTCCTTCAGGCCTCTGTAATTTCCGCTATGTCTTATTTTTTTGGGAGGTGCCTCATATAAGGGAATTCAACAAAATCTCTGCCATGTCTTACTTTCGGGGAAACACGGTAGGTAGTGGATTACTGGACTTTACTGCATATATCAACCTACATATATTAACCCCTTCCCGACAATGGACGTATGCATACGCCCTAGCGGGAAGTGACTTCCCGCAAATGGACGTATGCGTACGATCGCGACATGGAACCAGCGGTATATTACCGCTGGCTTCATGCCACATCATCCCCGGCCGGAGTGAGCTCCGGCCGCGGGTGAGTAACGCTTCATTACCGCAGCCTGTCAGGGTTGCGATAATGAAGCCGCAGGCAGCAGGAGTGAGCTCCTGCTGCCTCCGATCCGGCGCAGCAAGCGGCGGAGATGCCGCTCGCTGGTCTCTTACCGGACTCCCCGGATGCTTTCTGAAAGCATCCGGGTAGTCTGGTGACGTCACCAGGCCCAGAATGCATTGTGGGCACGGTGTCAGTAGTTGCCATGGCGACCTGTGCACAGCAGTAACGCTGTGCACAGATCGCCTATTCAAACAGCAATCTAACGATCGCTTTTCCCCTGTTACAAATCCCCACTGGGGAAAAGTAAAAAAATTTGAAAAAGTAAAAAAAAAAAAAAGTAAAAAAAAGTAAAACACAAAAAATAAAATTAAAAACCATGTACACCTCCCTTTTCCCCTTTACAAACGCCAATCGCCCCAAAAAAGATCAAAAATAAATAAAGTACCCATATTTGGTATCGGCGCGTGCGTAACGACCCACCCTATAAATCTGTCACATTAATTAACCCGTACGGTGAACGCCGTAAAAACAAAAACAGAAAACAGTCACAAAATTGCGATTTTTGTACATCCTGCAGCACATAAATGGAATAAAAAGCTATCAAAAACTCATATAAACGCCAATGTTGTACCAATTAAAACTTCAGTTCATCCCGCAAAAAAAACAAAAAAGTCCTTACACAGCTCTGTATACGGAAAAATAAAAAAGTTATGGCTCTCAGAAGACAGCGATGCATAAATATTATTTAACACAATAAAAACACTTTTTTTTTTTTTTTTAAAGTGCTTCAAAATTAAAAAAACTATATAAATAGGGTATCGCCGTAATCGTATCGACCCAGAGAGTAAAGCTAACTGGTCATGGATACTGCACGGTGAGCGCTGTTAAAAATAAAAAACACTACTAGGATTGCAGTATTTTCTTCACCCTGCCTTCCAAAAAACGGATTTAAAACTGATCAAAAAGTCTTGTCCCCCCAAAAAGGATACCAATAAAATCAGCATCTCATCCCGCAAAAAACAAGCCCCTACACAACTCCGTACACAGAAAAATAAAGAAAAAAAAGTTATGGCTCTCAGACTATGGCGATGTTAAAATGTGTTTTCCTTTTTGAGTAAAAGTGTTTTTATTGTGTAAAAGCAGTAAAACATAAAAAAAATAAAATAAATTGGGTATCGCTGCAATCGTATCGACCTGCTGAGTAATACTAGTATGTCAGTTATACTGCACGCTGACTGCTGAAAAAAAACAAAACAAAAAAAAAAAAACTACCAGGAATGCTGTATTTTGTTCAAAATGCCTCACAAAAACCTTAATAAAAAGTGATCAAAGCGGCATATGCCCCTCATAATGGTACTAATAAAAACGTCAACTCATCCCACAAAAAACAAGCCCATAATCAGCTCCGTATACAGAAAACTGAAAACGTTATGGCTATCAGAACAGGACAACATAAAAATGCAATTTTTTATAGACCTATTTCTATTGCGTAAAAGCAATAAAACAAACTATATAAAATCTATATCATTGCAATTGTACCAACCCCCATAGTAAAGATATCCTGTCATTTATACTGCACGGCGAACGCTGTAAAATTGAAGCCCAAAAAACAATGGCGGAATTGCGTTTTCCCTCATTTTCATAGCCCAATGCAAAAAAAAAAAAAAAAAAAAAAAAACTTTGGAACACCTGTGCCCCCAAAATGTACAATACACCCCTAGATGAGATCCATGAGGCGTGTTGAATCCAAAATGGGGTGACTTCTGGAAGGTTTCACCTGTTCTGGTACTTTAGGGGCTTTGTAAATGCGACATGGCCCCACCAAAATCTGCGTTCCAAAAGCCAAATAGCACTCCCTCCCTTGTACGCCCTGCCATGCGCCCAAACAGCAGTTTACACCCACATGTAGGGTATTGCCGAACTTGAAAGAAATTGCGTAACAAGGTTTTGGGTGCTTTCTTACCAGGATGCCTTGTAAAATGTAAAAATTTTCAGCTAAAATTGCAGATTGGAAAAAAATAATTATTTCATTTTCAGAGCCTAACGCTAAAAAAAAGTTGTGAAACACCTGTGGGGTCGATATACTCACTGCACCCCTGGATATATTCATTAAGGGGTGTAGTTTCCAATATGGGGTATTTTTAGGGGAGTTTATTAAGTTTTAGCACCTTAGGGTGTCCGCAAACCTGAAATGGCGCCTAAATAAAGTCATAATGAAAATGAGTCCGGTAGGTGCTCCCCCTATTCTGGAGCTTGTGGTTGAGCCAAATAATGCACTAGGGTCACATATGGGATATCTCTAAAAATGGCAGAATCTGGGAAATCAATATTAAGTTGCATTTCCCTGATCACATTTACTGTATTCTTGTGAATAATGTATAAAAATTTAAAATCTGCAAAAAAGTGAAATTTTTAAATTTCACTTCCACTTTGCTTTAATTCCTGTGAAACACCTAATGGGTTAATAAACTTCCTAAATGCGGATTTGAATACTTTAAGGGGTGTAGTTTCTTAGATGAGGTCATTTATGGGGGTATCTAACATACAGGTCAATCAAAGTCACGTTAGAACTGGACTGGTCCCTAAAAAATGTATATTGCAAATTTTGTTGAAAATTACTACTAAATTTCTAAGCCCCCTAATGTTGTTTAAAAAAACAAAAAATAAAATAAAAAAAATAAAAAAAATATGATACCAAACTACAGCAGACATATGGTAGATGCTAGTTATAAACTATTTTGAGTGGAATAACTGTCTTACATGCAGAAATTTTTGAAGTTTAAAATTGGTAAATTTTTCAAATTTTCCACGTTTTTTTTTTTATATTTTTCACAAATAAACAAGCATTTTTTGGACCAAAATTTCTTACTATCTTAAAGCACAATGTGTCACGAGAAAACAATCTCTGAATCACATGGATAGGTTAAAGTGTCAAAAAGTTATTCTCACATAAAGTGACATGACAGATTTCAAAAATGGGGCTCTGTCAGAGGCCAAAACTGGCTCCGGCGGTAAGGGGTTAAAGGGTCACAATCACAGATCATATAGTAGCAAATTCCTCTTGAATCAGAACCAGCATTTGATCAGAACTCTTCTCCTGATGTCTATTCATATGAACAGTAAAGCAAAAATCTACTTGCTGTCTAAAAGAAATGAATAAAGTATCACCTTCAAAAGCTTTCTGGGCTCTTTCTGGATCATCTTGATTTTTGTCTGGATGAACAAGAATGGATAACTAGATAAAGGAAAAAAAAAAGCTTAAATGTAACATTCACCTGTGAACTCCATTGTTTAAGCAAAATCTAAATAGGTTTACAATTCTGTGTATATTAATATCTAAACACCCAGACCAACCGCAATACACGTATCTACATAACGACTGCCAATGCCTCACTCAGGCAATTACTTGTGTGTTGTGACAGAAACATGGGATATGTTCTATGATCATATATTGGCCAACAAGGAGGTCCAGCAGCTGTTAATGAAAAGGAACTGAAATATTAACTCAAACAAAATGCTTGTACACTGTGGGGCAGGTTTTTTATGGCTAATTTGCCAAAATACTGGTGTAAATGCTTTACGCCACATTTAGGCTATGTCAACACAGCACAGGTTTTCTGTCGGTTTTTCGGCGGTTTTAGTACTTAGAAACCACTGAAAATCCAACGGAAAACAGTTTGCATAGACTTCAATACAAAAAATTACCTGTAGTCTGCACAGGTAATTTTATTTTTTTTTTCCCGGGGTGGGTTTTGGGGAAAAATGTTGTAAAACCCCAAAAAGGAGTCTGGCGGGAAAATTTTTACTTTTTTAAAAGTATTTGTAAAGAGGGGGGGTTTTTGGCACAGTTTTTCTGCTGAAAAAACGCCAAAGTGTTTAAAAAAAGGGCAAAAAAGGTCCCAAACAAAAGTGGGGGGTGAAAGTAAAACCTTATCCATGATTTTTTATAGTGCTTTAAACTTTCAAAAAAGGGTCCTACAAATCTTAGTTTTTTGCTCTCAAAAAATTAAACCAATACGTATTTATAATCTTTCCGTTGTATTTTTTTCTTTTTTTAAATGCATGATACAAATTGTCGAAAAAATTAAGATAACTTTTAAACACTTTTTGAAAAATTTTGTTTGGGGGGTATCAAACTTTTTTAAAACAGGGGTGTTTAAACCCCATGTTTTTTTTTAAATTTTTTTTTTTAAAAACTTTGGGCACACGAAACAGAAAAAAGGCAAGGGCTGGACCAATGCACTAAAAAAATGGAAACTGGGGAAAAAGGGAGTGAAAAGTAAACCCCCAAACCAGGGGGGAAATTTTTAACCCCCTTCCCCGCATAGGGGAATGTTTTACCCCCCAAGGGGGAAGGGGAATTCCCGCAAATGGACGAAATTCCAAACCCCCTGGCGATCGCGCGGGTTCCCGGGCCCCGGGGCCACGCACGATCGCAAAAAATGGGGACCAGCGGTAAATTTACCGCTGGCCGCATCCCCGCTCACCCCCGGCCGGAGGGGGGCCCCCGGCCGCGGGTGATTCCCCCGCTTCTTTCCCCGCACCCCCGGGTCGGCTGCGAAAAAAAAACCGCAGGAGGAGGAGTGAGCTCCCCCTGCCTGCCCCCCGGCGGCTGCCGCACGGGTAGTGGGCCCCCATCCCCTCTCTGTTTGCCCTCGGGAAGTAAAAGGGCCCATTTCCCCGGGGTTTTCATCTGTGAGGGTCACCATGCCCCAATGCTTTGTGGGCTTTGGTAACAGGGGGTTTTTAAGGCAACCATCCCACATTTATTGATACGGGTGACTGGTCTGAAATTTCTAACAGCAATCTGATATTGCGTTAGAAGATAAAGTGAAAAAAAAAAGGAAAAAAAGTAAAAATAAATGTCAAAAGTGAAAAAAAAGTAAAACACAAAACAAAAAAAAAAGATAAAAACACGTCCCAAACCCCCCTTTTTTTCCCCCCTTTAAAAAACCCCCAAATTTCCCCCCCCAAAAAAAAAACAAAAATAAAAAAGGTACCCATTTTTTGGGTATCCCGCGGCGTAACGACCCCCCCGATAAATCTGCCCCATTTAAATTTAAAACCCGAAACGGTAAAACGCCATAAAAAAAAAAAACAAAAAACAGTCACAGAATTGCATTTTTGTACATCTTCAGCACAAAAAATTTGAATAAAAAGCGATCAAAAATTATATAGACGCCAAATTGTCCCAATTTAAAACTTCTTTCATCCCGCAAAAAAAAAGTCCATAACGTCTCTGTAAATGGAAAATAAAAAAAAGTTATGGCTCTCAAAAAGACAGGGGAGGGCATAAATATTATTTAACACAAAAAAAAAAACTTTTTTTTTTTTTTAAAGTGCTTAAAAATTTTTAAAAAAAACAAAATTTTAAATAGGGAAATCCCCCAAAATCGTATCGACCCAGAGAGAAAAGGGCTAACGGTCATGGATACTGCACAGTGAGCGCTGTTAAAAATAAAAAAAAAAAACCCACAAACTAGGTTTGGCAGTAATTTTTTACCCGGGCCTTTCCAAAAAACGGTTTTTAAAATGATCAAAAATTTTTTTCCCCCCCCCAAAAATTTTTCCAAAAAAAAACATCAACTTTTCCCGGAAAAAAAAACCAACCCCCTCACACTCCGTCCCACAGAAAAATAAAAAATTTATGGCTCTCCTATGGCGATGCAAAAACGTGTTTTTCCTTTTTTGGGAAATAAAGTGTTTATATTGTGAAAAAGGGCATTTTAAAAAAAAAAAAATTAAAAAATTGGATATCGCTGTAATCCCTATCGACCCCGATGGGGTAATACTGGGGATGTCATTAATTTCGCCCCGGTGACCCCGGTTTAAAAATAAAAAAAAAAACAAATACCAGGAATGCTGAAATTTTTTCAAAAAGCCCCCACAAAAAAAACCCTTTTAAAAAGTGATCAAAGCGGCATAAAAGCCCCCCCCTAATGGTACTAAAAAAAAAACAATTTAAAACCCTCCACAAAAAAAAAACCCCGGGAATTAAACTCCCTTTTTAGAAAATGAAAAAAGGGTTTGGGTATCAGAACAGAACCCAAAATAAAAACCCCAATTTTTTTTTTAGACCTATTTTCTATTTTTGTAAAAATAATAAAAAAAAAAAAACTTTTTTAAAATCTATACCATTGGGAAAATTTTACCCACCCCCATTTGTAAAGATACCTTCATTTACACTCCAAAGGGGAACGCTGTAAAATTGAAGCTCCCAAAAAAAAATTGGGGGAATTGCGTTTTCCCCCCATTTTCATAGCCCAATGCAAAAAAAAAAAAATTTGGGGAAAACCTGTGGGACCCAAAATTTTACAATACACCCCTAGATTTAGTTCTTTGAGGGGTGTGAATCCAAAATAGGTTGACTTATGGAAGGTTTTTTAAACCCGTTCTGGTCCCTTTTGGGGGCTTTTTATATGTGACATTGGGCCCCCCCAAAAACCCGGGATTCCAAAAGCCAAAATAGCGCTCCCTCCCTTTTAAAACCCCCGCCATTGGGGCCCAAACAGCAAGGAAATTTCAAACCCCCATTAAGGGGGGATTTCCGAACTTGGGAAAAAATTGTGTTAAAAAAGGTTTTGGGGGGGCTTTTTTTTAAACCCCGGATTCCTTGTAAAAATTTAAAAAATTTTCAGCCCAAAAAATTTCAGGGTTAAATTTGGAAAAAAAAATTTTTTTAAAAATTTTCACGCCTAACCTAAAATTTTTTTTTGGACACACCCGTTTTTGGTTTGATATGCCCCCAAAACACCCCCGGATATATTTCCCTTTAAGGGGGGGGGGTAGTTTCCAAATGGGGTATTTTTAGGGGCGTTTATTAAGTTTTTTTGGGAAACCCTTTGGGGGTTTCCCCAAACCCGAAATGGCCCCCAAATAAAAAAGGTAATGAAAATGAGATCCCGGGCCAGTTGGTGCCCTCCTTTTCTTTGGGGGTTGTGGTTGAGCCAAATAATGCACAAAGGCCCCATATGGGATATCTCCGAAAAACCCGGGCCCGAATCTGGGGAATCAATTTAAATTGTATTTCCCTGATCCCCATTTTACCCTATTTTGTGAAAAAATGTATAAAAATTTAAAATCTGCAAAAAAAGTGAAATTTTGGGAAAATTTTACTTTCCCCTTTGCTTTTAAAAATTTCCCGTGAAACACCTAATGGGGTTAAAAACTTCCTAAATGGGTTTTGAATCATTTTAAAGGGGGGTAGTTTTTAGATGGGGGGGTTTATTGGGGGGGTCTAACAAACAGGCCAATTTAAAATACGTTAGGGAATGGGGTGGTTCCTAAAAAAATGTTATATTTTCAAATTTTGTTGAAAATTTTAAAATTTCTACTAAAATTTTTTTAAGCCCCCCAAAAGTCGTAAAAAAAAAAAAAGCATTTAAAAAATATTCCAAAAATACACAACATAGGGGAACCAGTTATAAACTATTTTGAGTGGAAAATATTGTCTTTCATGCGAAATTTTTTTAAGTTTAAAAATTTGGGAAATTTTTCAAATTTTTCCCCGATTTTTTGATATTTTTTTACAAAAAAAACAAAAATTTTTTGGGACCCAAAAATTTTTTAAATATTTAAAACACAATGTGTCAAAGAGAAAAAAAATCTTTTGAATCACATGGAAAGGTTAAAGTGTCCAAAAAATTATTCTCACATTAAAGGGGACACATGAAAAGTTTCCCAAAAAAAAAGGGGGTGTCAAAAGAGGCCAAAAATGGCTTTGGGGGGTAAGGGGTTAAATCAATGGCTTGAATTCACATAGATTTTAAAAAACAAGAAAACTTACTGAAAAAAACCCTTGAAAAAACCCTTTTAAAAAACCTGACCAAAATGGCCGTTTTTTTTTAAAAGAACTTGACAAAAAACCCCAGGGTTTTTTTTTATTTGGGTTTTTTGGATATGGTTTTTTAAGCAGCTTTTTGTCCCTTTGCCGTTTTGACCTACCTTATTAGGGATTTTAGGCACTTCTGCCCCTGCTTTCTGAAAAATTTTAAGGGGGTTTTGGGGAAAAGCCCGGGTTTTTTAATGTGTGATGTTGTGCTCTATAACTTTGGGCGAAAATTAGTCCAAAAAAACTAACCCAAACTAATAGAAAGGGGAAACCCTTTAGAAATAGAGACTAAACAGTGCCAAAATTTTTTTAAACACAAAAGGGACCCACATTGTAAAAGACTGTCTAGCCCCAAGTTTACACAATATTAAAAAAATGCCTGTTTTTTCCTCAACGGGGACCCCAAATTTAGGAGCGCCCCCTGTTTTCCCCAGCTTTGCCATGGAAACCCTGGGGACAATGCTGTAACAGGAACCTCCTGCAGTAACATGTAAAGGATGAGAAATTTGGGGGAGGAAAGTTTGGGTGGACATAAAAAGGGGTTTTTCTCATCTCCCCATCTACAAAAGGGCTCCAAGAACAGTCAATCAGTGCTTTCAGCTGGACTCGGGACATATAGCAGAATGGAGAGTAGGGCACAAGCACAACCTACTCTTTGTTCAGAACAGAGACTTTTAGAAGCCTCCTTCTTACAATAGGTGCAGGTCCCAGAGGTGGTCCCCGCACCTATCAGGGATTTTTGGCATATCTTATCAAAAGGGCAGCACAGTGGCCAAGTTCTTGGAAAACAATAATGTTAAAAAAAAAAACAAATTTTAGTTAAGGCCAAAAATAGGCCTTATGGTTAAGGTCTTACGGAGTAAATTTAATACAAAATAATATAGCTTACCTGTCGGAATCTCTTTTTAATTTCCTCATCTGTTACTTCTGGATCAATCTGAAGCACCTACAAAAAGTGAACATCTTGTATTGAATTCATGGGCAATGAGCACATACAGTAATTGAATAAATGAATACAAATGAACAAATAAAGTTAATGTGAGTAGCGGCCATGCCGACATCTTTTTTTCAATACCTAGGGAACAGGTGGAACGAAAAAACGTTATTTCTGCTGCATCTTACCTTCCATTTCTGCAAATGCAATCACCAGTGTAAATGATGGTTGGCATGGCTAAGTCTGGCTCTGTTCCATATTGAAATAAATGAGGACTATATAAAGCATGAAATGCTCATATAGTTTACTTCTAGATGAGATACTAGATTGGTCAACTTTGGACTGAGGCCCATTTTGTTTCTATTAAACACAGACATAGGGAAAAAAACAAACAAACAATGGACCCACTTCATGTGGTCTGTCATGTGACTGATCTGGCACGGTCATTTTCATGGAGCACAGCACCAGAACTGATGAATGCAGACTTGAACAAAGACTTAATTCACAACAGGTCACTTAAATGGATTGTGCCACCATAATCATATACAATCTACCCATAGAATAGGCAATTGATGTCTGATTAACGGGGATCCCACTGCTGGGAACCCCACTGATTGCTAAAATTTGTGCCTCAAGTAACCCATCCTTCCTCGCTACGCTTGTGCAGGTAAGTCTGTGCACATGTTCGACCGCAGCTCTTTTCATAAAGTCTATGGGAGCGACAGAGATAGCCGAGTACAGCACTCGGCTAACTCCATCAGTCTCATAGGATTTGAATGGAGCAGCAGTGCACATGTCCGGCCACTGCTACATTCACAGAAAGAACGGGATACTTGGGACCCCATTTTAGCAACCAGTGAGGATCCCAGTGGTGGGACCTGCAGTGATCAGAAATGTATCACCTATCTTATTGAGAAGTGATAAATGTCTATGTTGGCACATCCCATTTAAGTCACTTCTATTCTGCTTAGATCTATTACCGCATAGAATTAAAAGGTTTCATTAAAAGTTTGTTTTAGATTAGGTTTACCTCAAAAGGATTTAGGTTGAAATAGGAGGATCCAGGCCTTGTTAGTCTCTCTATCTGCTGCTTTGGGGTAAGCACCGAGTCACGTTTTTCTATTTGCTTAACCTATGCATAAAAAGAAAGAAGGAGCAAAGATAAATAAAAGCAACCAGGTTGTACAGTCTTAAGGCGGGTGCCCCCTCAGAAAACCCTCTGTCTCTATGGACATCACTTGGGAGTCATCTACTTGGGACTCTACTGTATGTTCCATACAGAAAGCCACAATCCGTAGCTCCAACAGTGGATATCAGAGTACGTCAATAAAAAATAATGACAGGATAACATATTTAAGAAGTTGTATTTCAATATCTCACTCTCATATTACCTGCTTACAATCAGAGAACATTTAGGGGATGTTCACACAGCAGAATTTTCTTTACTGTTCTGTGCAAATTTCTGCTGTAGAGGTCATATTTTGTGCAGAGAATTTTGCCATGGATTAGTCCCATTCAATAGGGCATGTCACTTATACCGAATCATAAACTCCATAAAATTGGAACCCCTACAAAAATGGCGCAGGTGTGTTTTGTCTTTTCACCTTCCAACCCACAAATAATTCTATTTTAGCTACACTGTACATTATATGGTACAGTCAATGTTACCATGAAAAGGGGTGTCCAGTTAAAATAAAAAATAAGCGAGAAAAGCTGAGTTCTGTGATATATAGGGTTATATGATAGAGGAGAAGCTGAGCACTGTGATATATAAGGTTATATGATAGAGGAGAAGCTGAGCACTGTGATATATAGGGTTATATGATAGAGGATAGAAGCTGAGCTCTGTGATATATAGTGTTATATGATAGAGAAGCTCAGCTTCTCTCCTCTATCATATAACCATATATATCACAGAGCACAGCTCCTCTTCCTCTATTATATAAACCTAGATATCAGAGCTCAGCTTCTCGTCTGTCATATAATCCCTATATATCACAGAGCTTAGCTCCTCTCTATCATATAACCCTATATATCAGGTCAGTTCCGCCTGTATATAATCTATCACAGAGCTCAGCTTCTCTCCTCTATCATATAACCCTATATATCACAGCGCTCAGACCTCTATCATATTCTGCTCTCAGATAGAGCAGCATAAACCACCTGACAGATTGTCTTTAAGTAGACAGAAAAGTGCCTAAGGCCGTGCTCACACGGCTTATTCACGACGGATTTGTGAGCCGGATTGTGCTCGCAAACCCGGCGTGAATAAGGGGCGGAACGGGGGCGGGGCCGGAGCGCCGCTCCCCGGCCCCATAGACTTGCATTATCCACGGCACGTACGCTCCGTAAATAATGTGCATGTCACTTTCTCCGCCCGCGGCGGATTCGCCGAGCGGGGAGGAGCGACGGAATCCACTGTTCTCTATGAGAGCAGTGGATTACCGTAATTACTCCGACGGATTGGCGCCGTACTGCAGCGCAAATCCTGCGCGCAGTACGGCGCCAATCTGCGGACAAATAAGCCGTGTGAACACGGGGCCTAAGGGTATGTTCACACAACGTATTGTGGTGTGTACTGTATGCGCCTCAATATGCCGTGTGTTTTAGAAGTACGCGCTGGCCAGTGTATACTTCTAAAGCACAGGGGGTCTAGCCCCCAACCGGCCCCATTAACTTACATTATCAGCGGCGTGTCAGCGCCGTGAAGCAGTAACCTGTCACTTCTCTCCCCCAGCGTACAATATGATTGTACTGTACACCAGTGGAGACGGATGTAATTCATAGTTCTCTATGAATTACGGTAATTGCGGGACACATTTCGGTTGTATTAAAGCGCAAATATGTGGCGAAATGTGCGCCATAATTACACTGTGTGGACATACTCTAAGAGACAATCTTCTGACACGAAGATATAGGGGTCTCATTTCTTGGACCCTCTCCCACCTGCAAATGAGTGGACCCTGTCTCTGGCCCTGTTCACTGCACCAGTCACCCAGAGACAGAATATGACTGGGTCTGACGTTACAGGAGGGGGGCGCTCTTTACGGCAATGATGGAAAGAGCCCCAGAGACTTCCTCTAGTCACACGCAGGCTCCTCCCCGCCTGCCAATACAATGGCAATGACCCACTTCTTTCCCTGCCCACGCTTCCCTCTCCTCACTAACAGAACAATGACATCACCTCGGTATAAAACGTAGAGAACGCATCGTTCACCGCTCCAGACGGTCCGTCAGCCGCGGGAGCCGCCATTTTACCGCCGCGCACAAACTCTCGCGTGAACTCGGCGCCCCGGAAATGCTGCTCGAGCGTGCGGGTAATACATCCTGCAGGCAGACCTTCACTTCCGGGTCACCGGACAACTCGTGCATGTGTATCTGAAATCCCATGACGTTTCCGTACAGCGCGGGGTGATGAGGATAGCTGTACGGAGCGCTGTGACAGGAAGCCAGTGTGAGCGGTTAGGAGCTCTATGGCGTCAGAATGCGTCATATTCTGAAGTGCGGGTGTCGTGTGCACCACTAGATGGCGCTGAGACACAATGACTGTGGTGAAAGTACAGAGTAAACAGTAGATAGCAGCTTCACACTGTAGTGTTCTGGTGACAGGAACATGAACTCTTATTAGAGGATACACTTTATTATCAGTGAAGAAACAGACACAACTGTGACTACTCCATAACATCTACAGAAAAAAAATCCAATGGTTTTTAACCAGTTCCTGACCAGGCCCATTTTCCTTAGTACATATATGTACAAGGTCTGCTATTTGGTACTATTCAATGGGATATGATTTCTATTGTGGCACCAGTTTTTTGCGCCCCCCCTCCCCCCTCCTTCCTTCAGGCTTATTTTCATTAGGACGTGCAGGTTTGAATGCTAGAATGCTTTTTCACACTTAGTTCTGATTTTTTTTGCTTTTTTTCCGTGATTCTTAAAGGGGTTGTCTCACTACATTGATTCATCTTACCTCAGTCCTGTTTTGTTTGTTTCACTTTGAATTCAGGGGCGTGTTTACTGGCTTCTACTAGGCTACAGTAGAAGCCAGGTCTGTAGCTATAGCAACCAGTGCTGGCAGCCTATCATTATAGATCGAACAGGTCTGTAGCTATAGTGACCTGAGGAGCTGATGCAGCCCATACAAGAGGGGATATCTCGAATAGGTAGGACACTGTTAATGGACATATATTGCAAAATTACTTGTTTTTGCAAGATCTTTAACATAAAAAGCAATCCGTGTAGTGAGACAATCCCTTTAAGTCTTTATGTAATGTATACATTAGTTTTTTGTTTTTTTAAAAAAAAAATAAAAAAATATAGATATATATATATATACTATTATATATTATATATTATATATATTATATATATATTCCGGTAATGGCAAATGTTAAAAAAGTAGCTATTAACCCCTTTCTGACAGTCGGTCATAATAATATGGCTCTAAGTTTTTTCCTCCCCGCCTTCCAAGAGCCATAACGTTTTAATTTTTCCATTTACATAGACATAGGAGGGCTTTTAATTTGCGGACAAGATGTACTTTCTAATGGTTTTATTCATATTACCATAGAATATACTGGGAAACCACAAAAAGATTCTAAGTGGAGCAAAATGTGAAAAAAACGTGCTTGTGCTATGTTTGTGGGAGTCTTGTTTTTACGGTATTCAGTCTTCGGTAAATAAAATGTGTTATCTGTATTCTACAGGTTGATACAAATCTGGCAATACCAAACATGTACGGTTTCCATTATGTCTTGGTACCGTAAAAAAATTCTATTTTTGAAATTTGCATGACGGCGCCATTTTCTGTGACCAATAACTTTTTTGTACTAACACCTATGGATTTGAGGGAGGGGGCATTTTTTGCGGGCTGAAGTGTAATTTTTATTTGTATCAGTTTGGAATACATGGGACTTTTTTGATTACATTTATTCCAATTTTTATAGGATGTGAAATGACCAAAAAAACAAATTTTTTTGCGTTTGGAATTTCTTTCTTCTAAGGTGTTCAGTGTCTGGGATAAATTATGTTATATTTTAATAGATCAGACTTTTTCGGATGTGGCGATACCAAATATGTGTAACTTTATTATTTTATTATTAATTCCAGGGCGCTGTACATTCAAGTACAATGGTGACGATAAATGACCAACAGCTGGTACAGAAGGGGCGAGGACCCTGCCCGCGAAGGCTTACAATCTACATCGAAGGAGGGGGGCAGACATGTTTATGTGGCGGTGTACTGGTGGTGGGGTTGTTGTAGGTTATAAGCAATCCTGAACAAATGGGTTTTCAGGTTGCTTTTGAAGCTGGTGAAAGTGGAGGAGAGTCTGATGTGTTGGGGCAGTGAGTTCCAGAGAATGGGGTAGGCAGGGTTGAAGTCTTGGAGATGGTTGTGTGAGGAGCTGATGAGAGGGGAGCAGAGGAGAAGGTCCTGTGAGGAGCGGAGATTGCGTGAGGGGAGGTATCTGGAGATCACAGATGTATGGAGGGGAGAGGTTATGGAGAGCCTTGTAGACTTGTTATTTTTTAAAATGGTGAAAGGGGGATGATTTGAACTTTTAATAGTTTTTTTCTTTTTTTTTACACTTTTTTTTTTACTGTCAATTTGAGTCCCTCGAGGGTGTTTCACCACTATGGGGCATGATCATTTATACAGCTTAATGCATTATTTAGACAATGCATTAGTGTGTTGGGGCCTTAAGTGGAGAAATCTAAAACATGGTGGCTTCCAGCTGCCATGTTAAGCGATCTGGGTCCTGCAATTTCGCCGCGGGAAACCCGATCAACACCGTTTCTCATTGATTTAGACGCCGCAGCCATCTTTGACGTGGTGTCTAAGGGGTTAAACAGTGCGGGATGGCGGCGGCGCTCTCCCGCACTGTAACCAATGAGTGTTAGCGGCAATTAGCAGCTAACACCCCATAGCTATGTAGTGGGATCGTGCTGTGATCCCGATACAAAGCCCCTTACCGGCATCAGGACGTACTCATAGGTCCAATGTTGGTAAGTGGTTAAGAATATAATAACAAATGTGAAAAAGAAGTATGTATGTAAAAAAACCCCACCAAAAGTGCCACTAAAATAAGTTTTCTTTAATGGGTCACTTTTGTGTCATGGATGTTTACATATAGTTGACCTAAAGTTTAAGGGTATGTTCAGATGACATATTTGCGGGGTGTAATTGCACTGAAATGCGCCACAGTATGGTCCATAAATACGGTAAAATCATAGCCGGACGGGAGCGCTGTACTTTCAACAGCAGGTGTATAGCAGCACCCAAAGGTGCGTATTGCTATACAACATGTGAACCTGGCTTTATGGTCAGCTGTATTTTATAGGGGAAGGGGTTGTGTGTTTTGTTTCTAATTTTTACATATTGTACCCCCATATGATCAGAAAATACCTCTGGGGGGCATTTTTAGATAACTCTTTTCCCAAGTAACCAGCATATTGACCCCAGTTACCAGGAAAATATAGGCCCAGAATTGACTGCAGAGTTGATCTGGGCCTGATAAGACCCAGAAGCATCTGCAACTACCGAAGCCCTAGTGGTTACATGGCTGACGGGGCTATGTGTATATATATCACTCATTGAGCATTATATACAGTGAAGGAAATAGTTATTTGATCCCTTGCCGATTGTGTAAGTTTGCCCACTGACAAAGTCATGAACAGTCTATAATTTTAAGGGTAGGTTAATTTTAACATTGAGAGATAGAATATCAAAAATAAAATCCAGAAAAGCACATTGTATAAATTATATAAATGTATCTGCATTTTGCAGTGAGAAACAAGTATGTAACCCCTCTGGCAAACAAGACAATACTTGGTGGCAAAACCCTTGTTGACAAGCACAGCAGTCAGACGTTTTTTGTAGTTGATGATGAGGTTTGCTTACATATCAGGAGGAATTTTAGTCCACTCCTCTTTGCAGCTTCTCTCTAAATCATTAAGGTTTTTGAGGCTGTCACTTTGCAACTCAGAGCTTCAACTCCCTCCAAAGTTTTCTATGGGATTAAGGTCTGGAGGCCGTCTAGGCCACTCCATGACCTTAATGTGCTTCTTTTTGAGCCGCTCCCTTGTTGCCTTGGCTGTATGTTTTGGGTCATTGTCTTGCTGGAAGACCCAGCCATGACCCATTTTTAAGGTTCTGGCAGAGGGAAGGAGGTTGTCACTCAGGATTTTACGATACATGGCTCCATCCATTGATGCGGTGAAGTAGTCCTGTGCCCTTAGCAGAGAACCACCCCCAAAACATAATGGGAGACATGTATGAAAACTGTCTTGGTCTAAGACTTTCCTTGTTGCCCATAGCAAACAATCAGTGCGCCCCTTTCATTTTTTCAGAATACTATATGAAATGAAAGGGGAACTCTGGTTGCTATGGGCAACAAAGAAAGTCTTAAACCAAGAAAGTCTTAGATCAAAACAGTTTTCATACATGTGGCCCAATGTTTCCACCTCCATGCTTGACAGTGGGGATGGTGTTCTTTGGATCATACGAAGAAAAACAAAAGCGATGTCCAGTCTCGAGGTAAACAATGGAGAGTTCTTTATTTCAATATAGTCGGTGCAGAGGGTATATAAAAAGACGTGGCGTGCAAGCCACGTCTTTTTATATACCCTCTGCACCGACGATATTGAAATAAAGAACTCTCCATTGTTGACCACGAGACAGGACAACGCTTTTGTTTTTCTTCGTATGATTCATGTCCTGCAACTGAGGACGACTTATCCAGCCGAAGTTAGGAGAAGGCAATCACGGGACCGACCAGGTGCACTTTCTGCAATCAAGGGGAGCTGACATCCTTACTAGTTTGTTCTTTGGATCATAGGCAGCCTTTCTCTTCCTCCAAACACGGCGAGTTGAGTTAATGCCAAAGAGCTGAATTTTTTTTTCTCATCTGACCACAGCACCTTCCCCCAATTACTCATAGAATCATTACTCACAGAATCATTCAGGTGTTCATTGGCAAACTTCAGACGGGCCTGCACATGTGCCTTCTTGACCAGGGGGACCTTGCGGGCACTGCAGGATTTTAAACCATTATGGCGTAATGTGTTTCCAATGGTTTTCTTGGTGACTGTGGTCCCAGCTACCTGAGATCATTAGAAAGTTCCCCCATGTAGTTTTAGTCTGATCTCTCACCTTCCTCATGATCAAGGATACCCCAGGAGGTGAGATTTTGCATGGTGCCCCAGATCGATGTCAATTGACAATCATTTTGTATTTCTTCCATTTTCTTACAATAGAACCAACAGTTGTCTCCTTTTCACCCAGCGTCTTGCTTATGGTTTTGTAGCCCATTCCAGCTTTGTGCAGGTCTATGATCTTGTTCTTGAAATCCTTAGAAAGCTCTTTGGTCTTGCCCATGTTGTAAAGGTTAGGCCATGTTCACACGGCTTAAAACTAGACGTATTTCAGTCCGTAATTACGCGCCGGAGTGCGCAAATTACGGCTGGGATATGTCCCAGTCATTACGGTAATCCACAGTTCTCATAGAGAACTATGGATTACGTCTCCTCTCCCTGCTCAGCGAATCCGCCGGGCGGGGAGATAATTGACATGTGAATTACTAGCGGCGTATACGCGCCGCTGGTAATACAAGGTGAGGTGCCGGCCCCCCACTCCCGCCCCCTGCCACACGGCGTAATTGCGGGGCGTAATTACTCCCTGCATTTACGCCGTGTGAACCTAGCCTTAGAGTCTGACTGACTAATTGAGTCTGTGAACAGGAGTCTTTTATAAGGGTGACTATTTAAGACAGCTGTCTTTAATGCAGGTAACGAGTTGATTAGGAGCGTCTAACTGGTCTGTAGGAGCCAGAACTCTTAATGGTTGGTAGGGGATCAAATACTTATTTCTCTCAGCAAAATGCAAATACATTTATACAATGTGATTTTCTGGATCTTATTTTTGTTATTCTATCTAATACTGTAACCTTAAAATTATCCTATCCTTAAAATAATAGTCTCTTCATGTCTTTGTCACTGGGCAAACGTACACAATCATCAAGGGATCAAATAATTATTTCCTTCACTGAGAAGGCAGGGACAACAATAAACTGTCCCTGCCTTCTCAGTGACAGCCGTTCCTCTACTCTCGCAGCTGCAAACTGAGCACAATAGTTTTAAACTGTCTGCAGAGTTAGGTTTAGTGCACGCTGCGCTATTTTGAACGGATGACGGATCCGTTGTGGTGGAAGGGAAAACCAATTCTTTAATATGTCCATTGCCTAATATAGGTGAACAGATGTGCAATGTACATTCACATAGTGTCCTGTTTACACTTCCCATCAAATATGCATTTAATTTTAACAGATGGAAGACGCAGGGCGCTGCACTTTTTCAAGATGAAAAAAAAGTATATGTTATAGCAACGGTCCCCAGTTTTATCCAAGACAATTTTTCCAGGGCCCAGTGGGGGCGGGGCTATGTAGGGTTTGGAGGTTTAGAATCACAGGCACCTAAATCCCATTGAAGTGCATACTGTATCATTTAGGGGTATAGCATGGGGTAACCAGTGTTATGTTGTTGCAGCAACTCGTCACCGCCCAGCAGCAGCAACCTTCGCCATCTCCAGTGGTAGTCCCTGCCTCAACGGTTCCTGTGGCTCTGGGGGGCCCCAAGCTTCGTCTGTCGCTCCCATCCAAGTTCGACAGAGACCCGAAACTCTGCAGGGGGTTCATCACCCAATGCTCTATGCAAGTGGAGCTGATGGCTGGTCAGTTCCTGTCCGAACGTGCGATAGTGGCTTTCGTGGTCAGCCTCCTCTCTGGGAAGGCCCTGGCATGGGCTACACCTCTGTGGGACAGGAACGATCCAGTGACGGCGGCTCTACAGTCGTTCCTCAGTGAGTTCCGCAATGTGTTCGAGGAAGCAGCCCGTGCATCCTCCGCTGAGACAACCCTCCTAAACCTACACCAGGGGGATCTGGCTGTAGGAGACTACACGGTGCTATTCCGCACCCTGGCCTCTGAACTGTCATGGAACGAGGCCGCTCTGTGCGCCACCTTCAAGAAAGGGCTCTCAAGCCGAGTTAAGGACGTCTTGGCCGCTAGAGACCTCCCGTCTTCCCTCAGTGACTTGATCCGGTTAGCAACCCGCATTGACGTACGCTTCATTGAACGGGAGGAGGAACTTCGGCAAGAGCGTCAGTCAGCCCAACCTCGCCGGTTTCCTCGCCTGGCACCGGTGTTCCAGAGGCCTCCTGCGCCACAGCCGCCAACACCCACCGAGGAGCCCATGCAGATTGATCGGGCTCGTCTCTCTGAGCAAGAGTTGGCCCAGCGTCGGCGACGGAACTTGTGCCTCTACTGTGGCAGCCCAGAGCATTACCGGAGGAGTTGTCCCACGCGTCCCAAGCCTGCGGGAAACTTCAGCACCTAGGATCTGTGGGAGAGGCATTCATAGGTGCAAACTCCTCCTCTCCACGTCTGCTAATGCCAGTGCAGGTCGTGTCAGAGACTGGTACCTTGTTCCAGGTTCCGGCGTTTCTGGATTCAGGCTCGGCCAGGAACTTCATCCACCAGTCTCTAGTGAAGCACTATCGACTCACGGTGGTCAGCTTGGAGAAACCGCTTGTCATCTCGTCCGTCAGCGGGGAGCTGCTTAGCGACACCATCTAGTTTATCACCAAGCCACTGTCCCTCCATGTGAGGGCGCTACATAAAGAAGAAATCTCCTTCTACGTGTTGCCTCGCTCCTCATCAGCGGTCCTCCTCGGACTCCCATGGCTGCAGCTCCATTCTCCTACCCTGGACATCTGGAGAAGTGACTCGTTGGGGTCCCAACTGTCGGGGACGTTGTTTGATGGCACCTCGCCCGGAGCTTTCCTGCTCCCGCTCGACCCTTCATGAACCACTGCCCGGGCTGCCGCCCGAGTATCTGGAGTATGCCGATGTGTTCTCCGAGAAACAAGCCGAGAGTCTTCCTCTGCACCGTCCGTACGATTGCCCGATCGACTTACTGCCAGGTACCAGCCCTCCCCGGGGCAGAGTCTACCCATTATCAGTTCCTGAGATACAAGCCATGTCTGAGTACATCCAGGAGAATCTCCGGAAGGGGTTCATCCGAAAGTCCTCATCTCCCGCGGGTGCGGGGTTCTTTTTCGTAAAGAAGAAGGACGGTACTTTACGGCACTGCATAGACTACCGGGGTCTGAACAAGATCACGGTAAAAAAAACGTTACCCATTGCCGTTGATCACAGAACTTTTAGACCGTCTGCAGGGCGCAAAGATATTCTCCCAGTTGGATTTGAGAGGGGCCTACAACTTGGTCCGAATCCGCAAGGGCGATGAATGGAAGACGGCCTTCAACACCAGGGATGGGCACTTTGAGTACCTGGTGATGCCCTTCGGACTGTGTAATGCGCCTTTCGTCTTCCAGGAACTCATGAATGACGTCTTCAGAGACCTCCTCTACACCTGCGTGGTGGTTTACCTTGATGACATCTTGGTGTACTCTCCTGACCCCGAGACCCACCGCAGCCATGTTCTTCAGGTGTTGAAGCGTCTCCAGGAGAACCATCTGTATGCCAAGCTAGGGAAGTGCCTCTTCTATCAGACTAGCCTCCCATTTCTGGGTTACGTCATTTCTGACCAAGGCCTACGGATGGACCCAGCGAAACTGTCTGCCGTGTTGCAGTGGCCACGCCCAGTCGGTCTGCGGGCCATACAGCGCTTCCTGGGCTTCTGTAACTACCGCCAATTTATCCCCCCACTTCTCAACGCTAGTGGCTCCGATAGTAGCCCTTACCAAGAAACAAGCTAACCCACGCAGCTGGCCCGTCGAAGCATTCTCGAAGCTCAAGTCCGCCTTCTCTACAGCATCTATCCTTTCGTGTCCGGACCCCGCGAAACCCTTCACGTTGGAGGTGGATGCCTCGTCTGTGGGAGCGGGAGCAGTTCTTATGCAAAAAGGGCCCACAGGTAAGTTGGTAACGTGTGGCTTCTTTTCCAAGACTTTCTCTTCGACCGAGGAGAATTACACGATTGGCGACCGGGAGCTACTGGCTATCAAGCTGGCCTTGGAAGAATGGCGCTACCTGCTTGAGCCCTTGGATCCCGCCAAAGTGCCGTTACCCAGCCTGGCGGATCTGATGGCTGGATCCTACTGTCACAGTCTGGTAGTGGATCCGCTGGACCACCGCAGGCGATGGTGGTATGTTAGATAATATAATGCTGACCCACAGAGCTGACAATCAGTCTGCAGTTATATTGATCAGCTCTGTTGTTCAGCATGTATATAATATACATATATAATCAGCTCTGTGGGCCCCATTAAGTAGGTAGATTTATAGACCTTCCAATAGGTAAGTATCTTGGTCCCCAATTAGGTAGATAGGTAGGAATATAGTCCTCCCTAAGCCTTATGTAGGTAGTATATACATGCCCCCTGTATTAGCCAGTCACATATACGTGCCCCCTGTAGTATCCAGTCACACATACGTGCCCCCTGTAGTAGACAGTCACACATACGTGCCCCCTGTAGTAGCCAGTCACACATACGTGCCCCCTGTAGTAGCCAGTCACACGCTCGTGCCCCCTGTAGTAGCCAGTCACATACACGTGCTCCCTGTAGTAGCCAGTCACATACACGTGCCCCCCTGTAGTAGCCAGTCCCATATACGTGCTCCCTAAGTACATATGCAGACTAATAAAAAAATAAACACAAGTTACTCACCTCTCCTCGATCCCCTGTAGAGATGTTGGCTTCAGGAGCTATTGTCTGGCGAGACCCAGCAGCGCAGGGGGTGTGATGACACCGCTGCATCACGCTCCCTGTGCACTGTTCTGCATGTACAGCACTCCTTGAGTGCTGTATCTACAATGATTGGGAAAGCAGTCCCGTCCCTGCTTTCTCCCTGTATAAGTAGTTGCAGTCTGTGTACAGCTATAAACTCTGTGCGGCTGTCTAACAACGGTTGTGCAGAGTAGATGCCGTCCACCCAGACTTATAACGTCAACGGGCGGACGGGATAATTTGGAGCGGCTGGGGACTCCTGCATTACAGTATATGTTTTTTTTTTTAAATGTATGTCAATGGAGAACGTATTCTAGTGTATGTGCCTATGCTGTAAACGTATATGTTTGTATCAGTCATAAAAAATATAAACAAATCTACCCTTATTGTAAGGAGAAAGGGGGACAGCCAAAAGAAAAACTAGTAAAAAAAATCAGATGTCAAAGTCTGCTCAAAACTGTGTGTTTGGCATACGTTTAGCGTATATGTTATAACATACATGTTTTTACGTATGGTCAAACGCAGTGTGCACTAAGCCGTCAACTGCGGGGGCATCACCTCTATGGGCCCTGTATCTGCATTGGTTGGCAACTCTGACTTTATGGCGACTATCAGTAACTGTTATAGCTTCCCCAAAACCCTATATATACCCTCCATGGTTTATCATATGCTTCTTCTTGGAGAGAGAGGGCTCCAACCCTTCGTTTTTTTGGCTGTCAGCTTTTGTTCTTCATAAATTATTCACCTCCTGCATGGTTCTGGAGCTTAAAGGGTTATTCCCACTTTAGACAATGATAGCACATTGCTAGAATATGCCATCATTGTCTGAAAGGTCTGGGTCATGTGGGACCGGCGCATATCTTCAAAATGAGCCCCAAAACCTCTCTGTTCTGAATGGAGAAGTGGTCGGGACTCTCCTCTAGACAAGAATGGGAGTTTCGAGCATAGCTGAGCGAGGACCCAGACCTATCACACAACTATGGCTTCTCCTAGCGATGCCATCATTGTCTAAAGTGGGGCAACCCCTTTAGTTTTAAAGTTTATGGTACAGAAAAGTCACAAATTAAGGAGCACTGCTTATTAACACTTTATGTTGTGACTTTTCTTGCATGCTACCACTTTTCAGACGTGTGCAGCCTTTGAGTCTCATGGCTAGCGACTTTCTGACTTTATTACATTTTAAGCCAGAAATTGGTACAAAGAGCAGTGGAGGTCTACACCTGTTTCCAGTGTGTACAGTGAAGAAAATATTTGATCCCTTGCTGATTTTGTAAGTTTGCCCACTGACAAAGACATGAACAGTCTATAATTTTAAGGGTAGCTTAATTTTAACATTGATAGAATATCCAAAATAAAATCCAGAAAATTTAAGTATACATTTATTTGCATTTTGCTGAGAGAAATAAGTATTTGATCCCCTACCAACCATTAAGAGTTCTGGCTCCTACAGACCAGTTAGACGCTCCTAATCAACTTGTTACCTGCATTAAAGACAGTTTTAAATAGTCACCTTCATAAAAGACTCCTGTCTACACCCTCAATCAGTTGGACTCTAACCTCTACAACATGGGCAAGACCAAAGAGCTTTCTAAGGATGTCAGGGACAAGATCATAGACCTGCACAAAGCTGGAATGGGCTACAAAACCATAAGCAAGACGCTGGGTGAGAAGGAGACAACTGTTGGGGCAATAGTAAGAAAATGGAAGAAATACAAAATGACTTTCAATCAACATCGATCTGGAACACCATGAAAAATCTCACCTCGTGGGGTATCCTTGATCATGAGGAAGGTGAGGGATCAGCCTAAAACTAAACAGGAGAAACATGTTAATGATCTCAAGGCAGCTGGGACCACAGTCACCAAGACAACCATTGGTAACACATTACGCGTAATGGTTTAAAATCCTGCAGTGCCCGCAAGTTCCCCCTGCTCAAGAAGGCACATGTGCAGGCCCGTCTGAAGTTTGCCACTGAACACCTAGGTGATTCTGTGAGTGATTGGGAGAAGGTGCTGTGGTCAGATGAGACAAAAATTGAGCTCTTTGGCCTTAACTCAACTCGACATGTTCTGAGGAAGAGAAATGCTGCCTATGACCCAAAGAACACCGCCCCCACTGTCAAGCATGGAGGTGGAAACTTATGGGCAACAAATTGAGTTTTAGACCTAAACCGTTTTAATACATGTGGCCCTATGTTTTAGGGGTGTTTCTCTGTTAAGGACACAGGACTACTTCACCACATCAGTGGGAGAATGGATGGAGCCATGTACCATAAAATCCTGAGTGACAACCTCCTTCCCTCCGCCAGGACATTAGAAATGGGTCATGGCTGGGTCTTCCAGCAAGAAAATTACCCAAAACATACAGCCAAGGCAACAAAGGAGTGGCTCAAAAAGAAGTACATTAAGGTCATGGAGTGGCCTAGCCAGTCTCCAGCCCTTAATCCCACAGAAAACTTATGGAGGGATTTGAAGCTCCGAGTTGCCAAGCATCAGCCTCAAAATTTTAATGATTTAGAGATGTGTGCAAACCTTATCATCAACTACAAAAAATACCTGACTGCTGTGCTTGCCAACAAGGGTTTTGCCACCAAGTATTGTCTTGTTTGCCAGAGGGATCAAATACTTATTTCTCACTGCAAAATGTAAATACATTTATATAATTAATACAATGTGATTTTCTGGATTTTATTTTTGATCTAATAATGTTAAAATTAACCTACCCTTAAAATTATAGACTGTTCATGTCTTTGTCAGTAGGCAAACTTACACAGCTAGGGATCAAATAATTATTTCCTTCACTGTACATGGGCATGTAACTGCTGCAGCTACATAAACAAAGACCGGTGGAATCAGAAAGCTTGCCTGACGGGACTGGCATGAAGTAGCTTGCAATGTGTCGGAATAGATGTGTGTAGAAAATTAAGCAAAGACCACTTTACATCTCCAACCTGTAAAAGAAAACGATTTACAATTTTCAATACAAACTACTAATTTTTTTTTTATACCACAGCCATAACATGCCTTCTCAAGAGTAGAACAAGGTAAACAGAAGCCTGGAGAAAACAAAAGGTGGTTGGATTAAGGGGGATGTTTTAAATGGGGCCTCATGAGCTTTCCATTTTTTTAGGAACTGGAAACCTCTTTAAAAATACTTTTGAAATAATTTTTTCTTAATTTTCCATGTCAACACTGTATCTATATCTACAAAAAACAAACTGCCTATTGATAGGCTGGCAATACCTATTCTGTAGGGAATACTTTTTAACAGTCAACTTATTATAATCATCGTGGCAGGATTACTGTTTTAGGTGACACCAACGTATGAATTACAAAAGATCCACCAATTACTGATGGTCACTCTTCCCCCCCCCCCCACCCCCATGTCAGAGACCATGCCTTAAAAACTCTCATTGCAGTCAGTCATTAGCTATGGGCCATGTAGCTGCTGTTCAGTTTTGCCCATTTCAGTAATATAAAAATTTTAGAGCATAAATTCTATTCAAAATGCCCTCATATTATGATGTCAGTTTTTTGTCATTTAGACCTGGGAGTTGGTTAAGGATTTACTGCTTGGTGAATCAAGTGATACAAAAAAAAAAAAAGGATTTTATCATGTCATAATACTGTATAATGTTAAGTGCTTCGCAGTTTATCCGTTTTTGTATATACTTAAAAACCCAGCCAAAGCTTACAATTCTGTAAAAAAAAAAAAAAAAAAAAAACAGCTGCTCTTGAGGTAGGGAGGGGCGTGGGGAACTTGTGTACTGAATTGTCCTATTTTGTAGATGAAAAATCCTGTGTGTTGGCCTTTTATCAAATTCATTCTACTGTTACTGTAAAAACTTAATTTACTAAAAATTATCAAATTTAAAAATACAAACAGAGGCTAAACTCACCAGTATAATCACCAGAGTAGCTTTGGTCCTCCACACTGGTCTTATTTCCTTGGTCAGCAAGGTATACGGTGCCAGACCGTTGGCACCAGTGGTTGGCTGCATGAACGGGTGCATTGACATGTCCTTCTGGCAACACAATACACAATCCCAGGACCCTTTTACACTAATAAGTACAGCCTCTTTTCTTTACTTGACATAACTGCAGGATGGGTAGAGCAGCTGCGGGTGCTCAAAAACATCTTCTATATACCTCCAAGGGTTATGTCTGTGTGTGACTTTTTTTTTGCAGGAATTCTTAGAAACCGAGTTGCATAAAAGTAGCTTTAACTACAATCAACTCAATAAATAAGAAATGTGTAATCATCATATAGCGTGACGCGTGCCTTTTGTTTGTATCTTCTCTAAACCCTAAATGAATACATACTTTGCCAATTTCATACTAAGGTCAATTTATGAAAAGGATTAACACCAGGCGACTGCTGCAGCCTGTTAGAACAGAGAGAGGTACAAAAGAAGGAGATAAGATATGCTCTAACTCACAGGTGTCAAACTGCGGCCCTCCAGCTGTTGGGAAACTACAACTCCCATCATGCATTTGTATAATCTATAACCGTGGGCATCATGGGAGTTTTAGTTTCCCAACAGCTGGAGGGCCGCAGTTTGACACCCCTGAATCTAACTGAAGAAAAAGCAGATCATCAGTGTATTTCGTAAGTGTCTTTATTTACCTTTTCTTACATGTTTAAAGCTAATCATTCAAATGGGAATACTCCTTTAAGGATGGGTTCATTCAGTGTTTTTTCACACACATTTAAAAACCTAAAGCAGACACACCAAAATACAAGTCCAAACAATGGCTTTAGTGTCTTTTTGTGGTGTAATCTACCACAGTAGTCATCGCTCTGGTTTTCAACTAAATGACATTCACCAGGGTTCTACATTTACTTGACAAACACCTCTGAATGTGATAATGATTATTACATCATTACCCAAACATATAAACCTGAAAAGGTGTTCTCACAGAGCCTGCATTTCACAGCCAGCTTAAAGTGATGGGCTCCCGCTGTAGTTTTGCCACAGCCAGCTTCAGGCTCACACTTCCTGGTTAGGCTACAGGTGGTTTTACAGCAATGATGTGCAGGTCAGCTAAGCTGTTCCAGTTAGAGTGACATGAATGCTGGAGGTTTGTAAACAGTAGTGTACAAGACTTAAGCACTTTGAGCAGTTACAGTTTGTAAGTAATGTAAGTGAGCTCCTCTCTTTCAGATATAAGTACAGAGAATAACCTAAGGAAACTTGTGTACATAAGCACTGCTCTAGCTCTGAAGAGAAGCAAAAATCAGAACAGCAATATATGTGGTAATGGTCTTTATATACCTTTACCTACATGTTTAAAGCTAAAGCTAATCACCGAACCAGTGAAAATACCCCTTTAATGGTTTGGTTTAAAACTTGACTGTCTACATTCCCCTTTGCTTTGAGGATTAAGAATGTGTGAAGGGATTACAAGTGTTTAACCAGTGGAGAAGGCAATATACGCTTATGTATAGATTACAATTAAATTTTCTTTATCACAGAAATTAATTACTAAGAAATAATTGTACATTATTCTGGCTGTTGTCATTCAAAGAATCAAAATCCACCCATTGAACAAGTAAATTTTGGGAAAAAATAGAACCCCACCACCATACTAAAGAAAAAAAGGGGGGGGGTGTCTTGGAAAATAGGTATCTGAAAATTAGTTTTTAAAGTAATAAGAATTATGTAGGATTAAATTTATTACCAGGAAGGGGTTCCCGCAAATTAACGTATGGGTATGTCATAAGGATCGTGCAAGCTCACAAGCAGAGCTTGCATGATCGCAGCATGAAACCAGACTTATATTACAGCTGTCGCGATCAAATGCAATCGCAGCAGCTAATGGAAAAACAGAGGGAGAGAGTACCTCTGTCCCCATCAGCACTGCCGCGATATATTGGTGGCTGCCGAAGGCTTCTCTAGCAGCTCTGAAGCCTAACAAAGGCTGCCTGTGACGTTGCTATGCCCAGCCGTGCCCAGTGGACATAGTGACAGACAGTTGCCAGAGAGAACAGTACACAGCAGTATTGCCGTGTACTGCTCTCCATTGTAACAGTGATCTGAATATCACTGTTACAATTCCCCAAGTAAAAAAAAAAACAGAAAAAAAAAGTAAAACACAAAAAAGCTAAACACCGCCTTTTTCCAAACGCCAATTGCCCCAAAAAAGATAAATAATGTACGCATAATTGGTATCGCTGCATGCATAACATACGTGACAGATGTATAGGGTATTTAACCAGCAAGGTGAACATTGTGATTTTCGTTCATCCCAGAGTACATAAAATGGAATAAAAAAACTCATATAAAAAAATTCATATAAATGCCAAATTGGTATTAATGAATACATCCGTTCATCCGCAAAAAAAACCCATTACACAGCTATGTAAACAGAAAAATAAAGTTATGACTATCAGAAGATAGAGATGCATAAATATTGTTTTTCACAATAAAGACACTTTTTCTTAAAAAAAGTGCTCCAACATAAAAAAATCTAAATAAAAACTATAACGCCACAATCATACCGACTCACAGCATAAAACTAACTTGTCATGTATACTGCACGGTGAATGCTGTTAAAAATAAAAACACTACTAGGATTGCAGTATTTTCTTCACCCTGATCCCCCCCCCCCCAAAAAAAAACAGATTTAAAAGCTATTAAAAGGTCTTGTTCCCCCCCAAAAAAAATCAATAAAAACATCAACTCATCCAACAAGAAACAAGCCACTACACAGAAAAATAAAATGGCTCTCAGACTATAGCAATGAAAAAAACATGTTTTCCTTTTTGAATAAGTGTTTTTATTATGTGAAAGGAGTAAAACGGTGACCGCTGTAAAAAAAACACACACTACCAGGATTGCTATACTTTGTTCAAAATGCTTCACAAAAATTCTTGAAAGAGTCATATCAACCCCATAATGGTACTATTAAAAACATCAACTCACTCTGCACAAAACAAGCCGTTAATCAGCTCTATATACAGAAAAATAAAAAAGTTATGGCTGTCAGACTATAATGAAATAATGCAAATTTTTACAAAACGCATTTCTATTGTGTAAAAGTAGCAAAACATAAAAACCATATAAAATATATTTCATTGTAATTGTATTGACCCGCATAGTAAACTTAACCTTTTATTTATACGGCACAGCTGTAAAAATAAAGCCCAAAAAACAATGGCGGAAATTGAGTTCCCCCTCCCAATGCTAAAAAAGCTATGGAACACCTGTGCGCCTAAAATGCACAATACATCCCTAGGTGAGATTGAGGAGTGGTGTTTAATCTAAAATTGGGTCACTTTTGGAAGGTTTCACCTGTTCCAGTACTTTGGGTTGAGAGCTTTTCAAATGCGTCCCACCAAAATCTGCCTTCCTCCCTTGTATGTCCTGACATGCACCCAAACAGCTGTCTACACCCATATATAAGGTATTGCCGAACTTGGAAGAAATTGTGTAACAAGTTTTGGGGTGCTAAATTTCTAAGACTCCTAATGTTAAAAAAAAAAAAAAAAAAAACATTTAAAAAAGTGATGCCAACCCACAGTAGACATACGGTACATGCTAGTTATAAACTATCTTGTGTGGAATAACTGTCTTGCACGAGGAAATTTTTGAACTTTCATATTTTTCACAAATAAACAAGGATTGTTTGGACCAAAATTTCTTACTAACTTAAAGAATAATGTGTCACTAAAAAAACAAATCTCTGAATCACATGGATAGGTTAAAAGAATCAAAAAGTTACTCACATAAAGTGACATGTCAGATTTAAAAAATGGGCCTGTCAGGGAGGTCAAAACTGCAGCGATAAAGGGGTTAAACATAATACCATGGCTAAAGTAAAAATATTGGATTAATAAGTAAAACCAATATGAAAATATTTGTAAAGAGATCAACCATTCTCATCATTTCAATTCAAATTCATTTCCATGCATTGATCTAGATCAGTGGTGTTAAAACACACAGCCCCTGAGACTGCGAATCTGTGGGGCACGGGAGCTCCTGATTTTTCTTCAGGGATGGGTCTCCTGCTCTAATGGCAGCTGTTTAACCACTTAGATGCCACTGTCAATGTCAACCATGGCATGTAAGGGATATGACAAAGAGAGGGGGCTCCATCTGTCCTTCACTGGCATCCTGCTTGGTAATCATATGGTGTCCATGGTTGCCATGACAGACCGAAGTCTAATAACAGCCTCTAGTTTGTGACATAGACCTGCCAGGCTTTGCCCAGAGGGCAGAGACTGACAGCTGAATAATACATTGCATTACTGCAAAATATTATAACAGTGATCAAACAGTTACTACAGTTCCATGACAAGACAAGTAAAAAATAAATAAATAAAAATAACAGATAAAAAAAATAAAATAAAAAAATAAACCCAACACTTGTTCACCACTATAAATGCTTAGTATGCGAAAAAAAAAAAAGGACATTTGGCATTGCCACATAACTTATTTTATATTGAGTTAAAAAAAAAAAAAAAAAAAAGACTGCAGCCTGTGAAATTTATTTTATTCTCTGTGCGGCGACTTTGAGACTCCTGATCTTGATGAATGTTGGTCTGATTTGATATAATTTGATCAGAAATTTGTGTAGTATAAATAAAATAACGAAATTTAGTAGTTGTTGCAAATGTGTGCACAAAAGAAGAGTTTTCATTTAGACTGCGTTCCAAAGTGTTAAAATTGTTAGAATGGATCCAGCGGTATCGGTGAAAACAAATTACTTTGTTACCAACATGCAGTCAGGGTGCAGGACAAGCAAGGACCAACGCGTTTCGGGCGTTACAGACCGCCCTTGTTCACAGTACATGTATGTTAGTGAGTCTCCCACTTAAATAGTGAATACAAAAGTGGAAAAAGGGAGGAGGAATCGGTATCACAATGCGATAAGTCATATCCTCCTAAGACAACATATATATTATAACATACAGACTTAATACCAACATATATAATACCTTTCTCGGAATACTATAAACTGAGTGCATACCTTACATAGCTTAAATACAGTCTAGCTCCACCGAGAGTACCTTAAGGAATTAAAATATATATGCCAGATCATTTAGTAAATTCAATCCTTGTGGTATATCTGTTTCACTGGTAGATCCAGAAGCTTCTCTCATGCGCAATAGGTTTCACGACCCCTCCGCTGTAGATCTTTGACCTTTACAATACCAGCACATGTACAGACGACTCTGTTTCACAGCATGTACTTTTAAAGTGATTGGCCAGACCTTGAGTGAGAAGAATGTCCTTTGTAATACCTATTCAAATGTTCAGAAATGGTAGTCCAGAGTTATGGTTAGTGCTACCAATGTAAACCTTGTATACATCCTGTACATGTAATGGCTATAGACTATTGTCATCCATCACAGTTAATAAATCTTGTTTTATATATCTTTGTACATTAGTCACTAATCAATATTTTTGCTAGAGTATTTGCACATGCCAACATTTTTTTTTATCTATTCGTAAATCAAAATGACTCAGCCCCTTTTTTTTATATAATAACTATACAGTCCATTGCTATGACAGGTAAACAAAACCTCCGCCCTTTTTAATAATTCAAGTGGCAAATCCTCCTTGCCCTATTTTTCAGTGCAAACAATTTTAAATGACTGTAAGCAGCTGCTTTGCTTTCATACATTTATTTGAATTTCAATAGACATAGCATACATCCAAGTTCAGTCATCACTAGTCCATATAAAGTCCTTTGGAGGATAGTAAGCAAGTAGTAAATATCAGGTAAATAGCTTGTTATATATTACCATTCCATGGGATAGCAGAGGAGCAGCTTGGACAACCGACTGAGTGTTACACAGATGCAACGTTTCGAGGAAACTCCGCCCCCTTTGTCAAGCATGCACGCTGTTTCTGCTCACTTCCTTTTGTATGTTACAACCATTAACCCTTACCATACTAGACTATTTTATATGTCTACATCAGAAGAACCCAAGCCAAATCAACCAATGCAATTATGTTCAAAGAGTAAAAACACAAATAATTTTTTAGAAGACACCTCCTCTCAGGAAGACAGCGATCGTGGAGCGACTGGTGGTACAAGAGAAGAACAAACAAATAAGAACAAATAAAAAGAAAACCACAAACAGGAAGATCAAAGAAGAAAATATAGATGAACTTTTAGTAAATATTTCTTCAAAAGAACTCACTCCATCACAGCGTTCTGTGATTAATAAGGGACTGAACTTTGTGCCTACGTTTACAATGGATTCGTTTGGTTTTTTGGTCGATTTTTATAAGTTTTGTAGAAGCATTAGGTTAAAAGTTTTTTCCAACAATGCCATAATAAGAATACAGATTTAACAAACATCCCTAGAAAATTGCGCATGAAAAGTGATTTTGATCCAGAGATAAAATGTACAACTTTAGACATATTTGAACAGGTTGTGAAAAATGACATATTGACAACCTGGTCAGATAAAAAATGTAATGATAAAATATCTAATATGTCTAAAAAAGAAAAAGAGGCAGTCAGAGAGTTAAAAAATTATGATGGTATCATCTTGAGGTGAGCTGACAAAGGTGGTGCTACAGTATTGATGAACCGTACACAATATATAGAAGAAGCCATATCCCAGTTATCTGACACTTGCGTATATCAACCATTAGATAGAGATCCTACAAGCGATATACAACAAATCATTAAACAAACAGTAGAGGAAGCTGCTCATCTAAATATAATTTCGGAATACACAAAAAAGTCATTAATAAAGGATTCACCTAGAATACCCATCTACTATTTAGTTCTGAAGGTTCATAAATCTTTAAAATCTCCGCCCGGTAGACCGATTGTCTCCGGTGTGAACTCTTTGTTAGAACCACTAGCGGTTTTTGTTGATAGTTTTTTGCAAAGACAGGTAAATCGTTATTCACACTGTCTAAAAGATACAGGCCAATTTTTGCGTCAGTTAAATACCATTAATGTAAGTGAAGTCAGTATAATGTGTACTTTGGATGTCAAATCGTTATACACAAATATCCCAGTAGAGGAAGGTATGGAAGCAGTTCATGAAGCTTTAAAGGAAGACCACACACTTGATAATGCAATGATTACGTTTCTTATGACATTGTTGGAGATCATACTGACAAAGAATTTTTTTCGTTTTGGGTCTCAGCTGTACTTGCAGCGACAGGGGACTTCTATGGGGTCTCCTGTCGCGCCAAGTTTAGCTAATCTATATATGACGTCATTTGAGAAGAAATTTGTTTTTGAATCTAGCTTTAAACCATATATTGTGCAATGGTGGAGATATGTGGATGATGTCATGCTTTTGTGGAGAGGTACTGATACTCAGTTAAATGAATTTGTAATGCACCTTAACCAACAGGTTCCTTTGATACAGTTCACTATGGAGAAAAATCAGAAAGTCATACGTTACCTAGATGTAGAGATCCACAAAAAATCAGACCAAATAATAACTACACTCTATACTAAAGAAGTAAAACGCAACAATTTACTACACAAAGCCAGCTTTCATGCCCCTCAAACCTTTAAAGGTATTCCTAAAGGACAATTTGTCCGCGCTAGACGTATCTGTTCCACTGAAGAACTATACTTGAAAGCAATGCGCAAATTAATATCCAAATTTACAAAAAGAGGTTATGATCCAATAGAATTAGAAAGAGTAGGCAACGATGTATTAAAAATGCCAAGAGAGAAAATTCTTACACAAACACGAAAGGATAAAAAAGAGAATAGACTAATGTTTGTGACGAAATATGATCATCATGCACAACGTATAAAAAGAGTATTGTTAACAACTGGAATATACTCCAAAGTGACGAAAAAATTGGTCATTTGTTTAAACAAACTCCAAAAATAGTCTTTCGAAAAGGTCGTAGATTAGGAGATTAATTGATGTCTTCAGATTTAAAAACATAAGAAAAAAGTAGACAAAAAATACTACATACACAAAAAAGAGGCACATTTCCGTGCCTCAACTGTCAAAACTGTTCCTCTGTAATTAAAGGGTCTGAAGTATATCACCCCACAACATAAAGACGTTATCTATATGTTGAAATGCCCTTGTGGCTACGTTTATATAGGACAAACAAGTAGAAACATCAAAGTGAGATTGAATGAACATAGATCAGCCATCAGAATATATAAACAGAAAAAAGAAAAAATAGGTACTGAACAAGAAGGAGTAAAAAAAAACGTATGGTGAAAACACAGTAGCGAGACATTTTTTCGAATTAAAACATAACCTATCTGAACTTAGATGGTGTATACTAGAAGGTATTAAAGGTAACAGAGAGCATATAAAAAAGAATCTTCTTAAAAAAGAGGCTTATTGGATAGTTAAAATGGATTCCAAAAATCCAAAAGGACTCAATGAGGACCTACATTTTAGAGTGTTTTTAAAATAGTCTAGTATGGCAAGGGATAATGGTTGTAACATACAAAAGGAAGTCAGCAGAAACAGCGTGCATGCTTGACAAAGGGGGCGGAGTTTCCTCCTCTGCTATCCCATGGAATGGTAAAATATAACAAGGTATTTACCTGATATTTACTACTTGCTTACTATCCTTCAAAGGACTTTATATGGACTAGTGATGACTGAACTTGGATGTATGCTATGTCTATTGAAATTCAAATAAACGTATGAAAGCAAGCGCAGCTGCATTACAGGTCTCATTTACAATTGTTTGCACATCTTTTTTTATTACAGGGATAGTGATCCGATCCTCCTCCCCTTTTTCACTTGTATTCACTATTTAAGTGGGAGACTCACTAATATACATGTACCGTGAACAAGGGCGGTCTGTAACGCCCGAAACGCGTTGGTCCTTGCTTGTCCTGCACCCTGTCTGCATGTTGGTAACAATAAAGTAATTTGTTTCCACCGATACCGCTGGATCCATTCTAACAATTTTTTCAAGTGTGTTACTGGGCCTTGGCTGGTGGCCAGGATCCCTGACGGAGGTGTGCTATTCAGCTGGAAGCATTCAAGTCATTCACAAGGACTACATGGTGAGCACTATCCATTATTTTCTTTATCTTCCAAAGTGTTAATCTGGTAGTTTTGTTGTGGATTCTTTGATTCTGCCCTGTAATGGAATAAGACTTTCAAAATCCCATAGATGTGGTGGATTTGAAAGCATGCTCCATTTACCCAAATCACCACTAAATATTCTACAGGTGAACTTTGCAGAGCTTGCACATTACCATGGGACTCTATGTGGTAGTAGTGTTACATCCTAGTGTATGAAATTGTTAGTGTGTGAAAGAATTAGAGACTGGTGCTGGATGCATAATAATAGACCACAAACACAGAGATTCCAAAGTTCTGTAATTTTCAAAATAAAGATCACACATCGTTTATAGACATTCTACACAAAGTACAAAAAATAATTGCTAAATCAGAAGCATCCACAGGGCCAATAATGCCCCTTCCCCATTGCCCTCCGTCTGCTCCATCTGGCAATTGAAAAGGGGATTCTTAATTATACACATACAGTTAAACAAGTGTGCTTGGAAAATCCAATGTAATATACACAAAAGGGGATTTAATGTCTGTTGTAAATATACACCGTTTAACTATTACATTTGTATATTTAAACAAGAAAGAATTAAGTGGACAATATGTTACAGCAACTTACAAGTGAGACAAAATGCAAAACAAAACATTAGAGTCTGTACAGTAAAGAATAACAAGATTTCAATTGGGATCTTCAGTTCAGATTCAACTTGCGTGGGCCGTTTTTAAAAGAGTTCTGCACTAATTTAGAGCAAATTTATCACATTTTTTTGCAGAAGTAAAATGATAAATCAAACACCAACTAAAAAAAGAGAGAAGGGGAAGATGTGGTTTTGTCTTGCCTGGCTGAAATTACAATTTACAATTTACAACATCACAACCAATATATCTGTAGAAGAATTCTGAAAACTGCACAGTTTGGCCTAAATTTTTTTTGCCTTTTTCATCTTTTCTAGTCTCTTACCAAAAAGGAAGGGGGTTATGTCGATTTTCAAACTCACATTTACATTACTGAGGTTTTACAAATGTACAATTTTACAGTCAAAAGGGTTTATGTCCACTAACTGCAGGATACATCTGTATTTAAACATCAAAAAATTAAAAGAAAAATACTACAAAGTTTTATATATATATGCAAATATCTATATCAAGTATACACTACATATTTATACAAAGCGAAAAAAAGGGTATAGGGTTTTAGAATTAAGGTGGACATGCTAAAGTAAGTCTCTTGAAATCAAAATACAGTCGTAAAAATGGCAGATCATCTGCCTTGATCTCAATATCTGCACGATAAAACAGAATTTACTTGGAAAAAAGTGTGTAAATAAACATATACATATATATATATAAATATATATGTTAATTATAATTTTTTACATGGATAGAGATGGAAAACTGGATTAAACAAAGCATGTTTTAAAATAAATGCAAAGGGAAAACTGTTTTGGCTTAAAAAGTATCAGTATCCTTTTGAACATCATAAAGAGCAAATTTATTCACATGGGCTCTAACGCACATTTTGGAGAAGTGTGCGTTCAGATAGGGAGGGGGACATGTACAAGATATGTACAAGTGATTCTATACAGAAATACAGTGGGGAGGGTTAAGTTGATCTTTAAAATAATAATAATTAATGTGTCAGGTGTAATAAAATTAAAAAGACATTTACAAAGGTTTGTTGAAAATTAGAGCTACACCCTGAATCTCCCACGCAGTGAGCAGAAATAGGGAGATACAGTGGGTTTAGGAAGATCTCTAGATGATGCCGTTGGAGGGACCACACATCGGCCCCAGATCCATACCGTTCTTCATGTAGTACTTCTCCAGCTTAGCCAGAATGTGCTTGCCATATGTATATTTCCGAAGGGTGGCAATATGTGGTCGAATCTAAGAAAGAAGAACATGTTTAAAGTTTACAATGGGTTATGCATCTACAATCTAAACGCAACAAATAGAAAGCTCTTACTTAAAGGCTATGTTAACACGGCTTAATTGTGGGACGTATTTCGTCTGTGTGTACGGAGGTGGGACGGGAGCGGGGCAGGTGGGCCGCCACCGGCCCCATAGACATGCATTATTCTCGGCGCGTATTCGCCATGAATAATTGACATGTCACTTATCTCCGTGAACAGGCAGAGGAGACGTAATCCATAGTTCTCTACGAGAACTGTGTATTACCGTAATGACTGGGACGTATCTCGCCCCATATTTCGCGCAGTACGGCGCGAAATACGGGGCGAGATACGTCCCAAAATAAGCAGTGTGAACATAGCCAAAGGGTACTTCCATTGATAACACAACTTCCATAAATCAACAGTACAAGCAAAAATAAGACATCCCCTTTCCCTCCCCCCCAATAAAAATCCTTTTCTCCTTTGAATGGAGGCCAAAAACATGAATGGAGCCCTACAGAATCAATCTTGCACAAACAAAGTTCAGCTTAACCAAGACCTTACATTTGCCTATAGTTGTCTATAGAGAGGGGAGGTGGGGAAAAGGCAGAGGGACACACAGAGATAGTACTGGCTGTACAATGAGTGTTGTATCTCATCTCAGTGCTGGTCTCACCGCTACATTTCTCTTTACTGCGGTCTAATGTCTCCATTTTGTGAGGGCCTTTTACTTTGTGCCTTCCTCCTTTATGGATTTCCCTAGCCAGCTGTTAATAAAGCTGGAACCTTGTCCTTTATGTAATTTATGACTGACTGCACAGATGAAGTAGAAAAGGCGACAAAAGGAGGCTGGTAAAAGGAGATTGCATTTTTTCCTTCAGGATGCATTAGAAAGTTTATTATTTTTACGTGTACTGTTGATTTACGGAAACTTGTTTTACGATTAGAGATATGTTTTAAACAAATTACCTGTTAACTACCCAGCTACACAAGTGCCAACTCTGCAGCTGTCCACATCAGTCTATATTATTTTTCTTCAGCGATGAGGTGCCGTGCATTAATGGGCAAACTGTAACTAATTACTTGGTTTAGTGATGCTTATATAAGCCCTCTGCAGCCACTGTCTGAGGTAGCCACATAAATGCAGAACACTTTGGCAATGCAGAATAATAATAAAACACCAGTGCAGATCAATGAAGAGTCAGCACTGGAGCAGAACAAAGAGTTGGCACAGGGGCTTTAAAGGGGTTTTGCCACGATGTAATGTTGATGTGTGATCCTCCAAAATGGGTATTTAATCACTTTTCTAAATATACGTCATTAAAAAAGTGAAGCCTCTGAGAGCTACAGCATTGCTCAGCCCCCCTTAGTTTCCTGAAAGTTTACAATAGACACGACCAGGACACTGACAGGAGCTGATCTGGCCTCGCTTGCGTGATCGCACTTCTTATCTGATGACAGGGAACATGAAGGAGCTTGCAAGGGGCTGGGGAGAAAGTGCAGGGTATGAGGCTGTCTGCTGTATAGAGAATCCACTGGTTGTAATGTAATTATTTGAGTAAACTTTGCAGACTCTCCCTGCTTCCTCGCTCTCTGCTCACCCCCATGACTCAGCATGCTTTGTTTATCTTCTCTCCTGAGCAGATAAGAGGTAAGGAACTCACTTAGTGGCAAAACCCCTTAAGGCTATGTTCACACGGCTTAAATTGGGGCGCATTTCGTGGCGTACTGCGCTCAAATATGAGCAAAATGCGTACCAGTCATTACGGTACTCCACAGTTCTCCTCGAGACCTATGGAGTACGCCACCTAGCACCGGGCATACAATACGACGCGCGGGGAGATAATTCACAGTCTATGGGGCCGGCAGCGAGCTCCCGAACACCTGGCATAATTGCGGGGCGTACTGTACGCCCTACAATTAGCCATGTGAACTTAGCCTAACAAGTTAATTTGTTTCTAAATGTTTTGTTTAAAATTTAAGAAATTTTCTTGCAGTTCGGCAAACTTTTTAGTGTCCCAGACAATCTCTTTAATGGGTTTCCTGTTCCACAGAATCTCGTCAGGCCTGGTGAATGTAGAAAGCACTATGCATGATGGGTACCAGCTGTCTATTACAGTTGACACCCGCTAGAACAGTGATAACTCTTGACCTAAATTTTCAATTACTTTGTTAACTTTAACCCACTTCTCTCCCTACTGAAAAACAATTCCAAGGTGCCAATTTGTTGTGATAGCAGCTGGGGGCCTAATGAAGGCACCCCATCTAAGCTGTGATTGTGCTCCTGATAAAAGTATTACAAATATGCACAAATGATCGCATGTTGAAGTTCTCAGAGTAAAAATTAATTTAAAATACAATACATAAAGTCAAAATAATTCCCTTTTTACCCACTTAAGTATAAGGAAAAAAATCTCAACTTAAATGGGTGTTCTTATCTCACACACCGATAGATCATTAAGATATGCCATCATTATATGGATGATGCAGGTCCCAGTGGTGGGACTTGCTTCTATCTCGGCATGAGCCATTATTCTATTCTATGGGAGTTCTGATTACAGCTCAACACCCAGCTCAACTGTACTTGGAACTTCCATAGAACAGAATAGAGAGGACACATTCTGCCTTCAAAACTGAGACTTTTGCTAAACTATTCCTCAGATAGGTACAGGTCCCAGAAGTGGGAATTGCATCTATTGCACATTGATGGCATATTAGATTTGTATGCCATCATTGTGTGAGATTGTAACACCCCTTTAATTTGCCACATCCGTATAAATCCAAACTAATAAAACTGTTACTTATCCTGCACAGTTAATCCCATTAAACACAACCAATGTTAAAACTACATTTTTTTTTCCGGTCTCCCCGACTCCCACAAAAAAATCTGAGAAAAAAAAGTTGCTGGTACCACCAAAATGTTACCAACAACAACAACAACTATAGCTTGCCCCACAAAATACAGGCCCTTACACATCAACAGGGAAATAAGGGTTTTATTGTTTTCCAAGGATTAAAACATACAAAACTTATATAAATTTGGTATAAGTAGAAACTGGCCCGCAAAATAAAGTTAAAATGTCAATTTATACTACATTTTAAAATTAAAACACAAAAAAGAGTCTTCAATTTAATTTTTTTCCCCATTTCAACCGCAAAAGAACATTTTGAGCTTTGCCAATACATTATATTGTACCATTAAAAACACAACTTTGTACTGCATTTCAACTGTGTTTTTAGCATTTTTTCTTTTCTTATTACCACCTTTAAGGGTTAGAGCTATGAGAGTTGTGTTTTTAATAGTACAATATAATATATAAATAATGTAAAATATATATCATAAAACATTATATAATACATTATATAATAAATGCATACTATAATCAACAAATATGAGAAGATACCAGCCACTGGAGGGCATTTTTCAAAATCTGCCAAAAAGAAGACTAATAACTTAAAAAAGAAAAGCCCGAGCACAAATCTGTACAAAGTCAACTTCAGCCCCATAGTGCTTTACTCACCTTGTGCATGACAATTTTACGCTGTGCCGGTTCTGCCACATCAATCATTTTTTGCACCACGTAGTTGGCATATTGATCCTTCATCATGGTGTATAAGGCACTGTGAGGCCCATCATTCATTGAACAAACTTCATCAATAAGCATTGCCCGCTCAGTGCGAGAGGCATGTGTCACGCACTTCTCTACCACATTACTGTGACAAAGGAAAAAATAAAAAAATATGAAAATAAGCAAACCAATATAAGAGCAAAAAAAATAAAAATGAGTACGCATAGACAAATAATAAATGACAGTATAAAAGATGGTGCAGGAACATCTAGTTGTCTCCAAAATACAAACAATAATATTTCCCTGGACACCAACAACAGTTCTTTCTTATTGTACAAAAATAAGATTTCATGACAAGTTTTGTGCTTTGGCCCAAACTGAATTTTGCCAGAGATCGCAAATTGGCAGTCTACCAGTCAGAGCTGAAAAAAGAAGTTTATCACTCAAAAGTATAAAACACTTTCAGATCCGGCTGGCAGGCAGGAGACTTGGTGCCAGATTTTTCTGCAATCTCTGGCAAAAACTAGGGTGAGCTAAGAAAGGTAGGTAAACCCTGCTGAAGTGTACCAAGGTCTATGAAAAACAAAACGTTAATGCACCAAGCAGATATCCCATACACAATATTAACTTAGCCTAGTCTCATAACGAGTTCAAGACTCTTTTAAACAAGAACATTACTATAGAGCACCAATGCATGTGCCTGCAATCAAATAATCTAAAAAGCAGACATTTTTAAAAGCTATAAACAGTATGGGGTGAGGAAAGCATTTCTCTACTTTGTACACTGTGCACAAATTTTATTTATTTATAAGCCCGGGTTCACACGGCATATAGCGGTGCGTGCCTGTGCGTGCCGCTATACGCCGGCTGCTGAAAGTAAGCGCTGGCCAGCACGTACTTTTCAACAGTGCTTTGGCCCGGCTCCCATTCACTTCCACTTTCCCCAGCGCATAAACGCCTGAAAGAAGTGACATGTCGAGTATTGTGCACCGGGGAATATGCCGGGAAATTATAGCACTCAATGAGTGTTATAACTTTACCGTTTTTGCGGGCCGGACTTTGGGTGCATTGTAGCACAATAACGCCCTGAAGTCCGCCCCGCAAATACGCCATTTAAACAAACTCTAAAATGCAGACCGAGGACAAACAGAGCTTAAAAAAATAAATAATAATAATAATAAAAAAAACAACTTCGAAAAATTATCACTACACTGTTCTGAGGGAAGACATACCTAGCAAATTTGTGCTGACTCAGAACTAGGACATTGCCCCGAATCTCCGCAACAATCTTACTCTTGTCTTCAGGTCGGCCATGTTCTAAAACATGCTGAATGACATAGTTCCCATATTGATCCTGTTATCAAAATCAAATAAGCAAAATTAGAAATAAAAGATGCATCCAGCACTTTAAAGAGAAAAAGTACTTATCCTATGTGTTATAAAGAAGTCAGTTGAGTGGTAATAAAATGAAACCATCCATGCATCAAATCACTAAAATTGTATACAAAAAAAAAGTGTCCAGAAGGAAAAGCCCTTATACAGCTACATCAATAATAAAATTAGAGTTATGGCTCTTAAGGAAGACTATATAAAAAATAAAACTATTTAAAAAACTGAATCAACACTGTAGGATTACAAGTTGGGCTGGGTGGGTCATTTTTCATCTACTATCTGTTAATTATTAAACGATATATTTTTTTATACTTTTTTAAATAAAAAAAAAAAAAAAAAACAAGAACAAAAAAAAAAAAATAGAATATAAAGAATAAATCCTTTTTTTTAAATTGGATCACACACAATATTTAAATTACCCCACTCGCTGCAGAAGCTCGGCTTAAACTTCCTGCAGAGCATCTCCCATCAACCATGGCAGCATATAGTGTACATGATGGAAAAACAATGAGATCTACTAATATTTTTAGTCAGAACTACAGGATCTTACAATAAGTAGATTTTTTTTTGTTAGAGGTTTTAAGAGAGCTGCTGTACAAAAGAAATTAGGGTTCAAATACTGCCACAGGAGGAGTTAGGGCATGTCCCCACGGCACGGGTTTTAGGCCGGTTTTGCAGACCGCCTGAAAAACCAGCCGAAAATGAGCACAATGGTGCTCTATGGAAAACCTGTGCGGCCGCCCGAAAAACATTGTGCTTGCACAATCTTCTGTCCGGTTTTCGGACGGAATCTGTGCAAGCCAATATTAAGGGGGAGGGCTTTTCTCCGCTCATCGCGGAGAAAATCCGTCCCCCCCGCGGCCGTGTGCACAGCACACAAACCGGACAAATAGCGGTCGGATTAACCGACCGGTATTTGTCCCTTGCCGTGGGGACGCAGCTTTATTTAGATATTGTAAATGACTTCAAATTTTTGAAATACAGTATATAGAGATATCCCCATCAAAGGTCTTCTTTAAAGCGGTTTTCCGGGACGATCTTTTTATTTGTTATGGAGCTCCCGAATTAATTATATTGAACTTTGTAAATGATACTCATCAAAAATTATTTACCTGGTCTGCTTTGCAAAACCAGCAAGAAAGCCCTCGACTCCCCTCCTTCCTTCAAAGCATGTGATGTCCATTAATCACATGGCCTCAATGGACGTTTTGTCATCACTCAGTGGGTGTGCACTGAAGCCAGGCTCGGCTCAGAAACATTAGCCTAGGCATGTGATTAATGGACATCACATGAGCAGAGAAGAGCTGGCTACCGCTAGTTAATTATCACTGCTAATGTCTAGGTGCCTTCATTATAGTACACTGTATTTAACTCTTCTGATAGGAGAGGCCTCTAAGATTATCCAGCAGCGGTCAGAAAAAAAAGTCTGCCTACTGCTCTTTATATAGTAGTGGTGCCAGGGTAAAGCATCATGAGACGCTGCCCTGACATCACTGGGTGGAGAGATAATGTCACATCCCTCACAGCAGGCATACAGCTTTCCCACGGTCAAAAATGGATTGCTGTGGGGTATGTGACGATCCACCTTTGTTGGATGCTAAATAGGCTATCCAGTGTACAGAAGAGGTGGGTAATGGCACATTCCTCACAGCAATCAGTTACAATGATGGGATAGTGGCGTACCTGCTGTGGAGAATGTACAACACATACATAAAAATATATAAGCCAAATTATATATTACTTGTACATGTAATATATCCATCTATATCACAAGATAAGGAAATAATGTTGTTTTTTTTTTACCATGTTACAAGCTGATTGGTGCACAATACTACACACAGCCTGCTATAGGCAACCAGAAAGTGAACTAGAGTAGAGATGCAGGGACATGAGGTGTACATGTCTGATGATGATGATGATGTTGTAAGGGTGTAGCGAAGCCTTAGATTATAACTGCAATGCATTGTGGGAATTGCAGGAAAGAGATGCTGAAGTACGACTGACTCACAAGCAGGAAGTTTCACTGCAAAAAGTGGATCTCATGACAGATGAATAAAGAAGCAAAAGAAACACATGAAAGCAGTGGAATCTCTTTACTTATCAATATAAATGCGGTTTATAGTGTTCTATAAAATCATAAAAACCCGGAAAACCCCTTTAAGGCCCAAAACAAAGAAGTTAAAAAACAGAGACAGTTAAAGTACTCTTTAATGGAAGTGCCAGATATCAACCCACCAAGATCTTCTGGAATGAACACACAGGTAAAAGTGTCTTATAATCTTATTACACCTCTTGGAAGAAGTACTCGCTCGAAGAGAGTTAAAAAAAAAAAAAAAAAAAAAAAATATCCTGTATATCTGTCTACTACACAACTTTAAACTTCAATTCCTATTATTGTTTACCATCGCTTCCACTTATAGAAACCACATTGTTTTACTATAACCAATTCACTTGCTTATATTCATCTCCTACCTGTACTAACTGCTCAGTGTGCTGGTGCAACTCCTCCAGAATGGGCAAAGTCTGCTCAGGAAGGCAATGCTCTAAAATCCTTTGAATAACTCTGCAGCCATATGGATGCGTAGAGAGTGCAAACACCTGCAAAATAAGCAAACAGTCTATGAGCTTAGACATATTGTTACACCTATTAGTATAAAATGAAAGCATATGCCAACGGACAGAAAACTCTACAAGAGACAATCTACAACCAAGGATGAAATATCCATTTTAGGCATGTAAGATATCTAGCATAGCAATTAATTATCCTTATAGTTTTAACACTTACCTGACTCTTGAAGGCATCAATGATGAACTGCAGAGACTGTGGCTGAACACATTCTATACACTTTTGTTCAACATGGTTTCCATTTTGGTCCTTAACACACTTCAAAACATGACCATCCAGCTCCCGAACCATTTCATTCTAAAGGACACAAAAGACCAGTGCTTTAAACCACATAAAAACAGTCTACTCAAATGCACAACTAAGGCAATTTAGCCATCAATTACTTACAATGACTTGCTGGTCAGGTGGGATAAACTCTAAAGCTTTCTGTATCACCCGACACCCATACATCTGTAAAGCCAGGGATAGTACATGTCCACGGATACGCTCTGCTAATGCCAACTTCTGCTCTAGGCTTCCAAACTGAAAAAAAAAAAAGAAAATCATAGTCTGTAATAAATGTTTAGTTCTCTTATCAAACTAAACACCCAAGTGATAACGGAAATACATGCAAGAACCTATACAACAACCGTGATCTATTCTGCTAACAACTGTTCACTTTGAATCATAATACAGTTTCCCCGAAAATAAGACATAGTGCATTTTTAGTTCTGAAATTCAGAGTTTGGCTGCTTATGTATTAATACATGTTGATGTTTTGTTCAACAATAAATGTGAATTGTTGTTCATTGAAATAAAAAAATCCCCTAAAAATAAGTCTTAGCTCCTCTTTAGGAGCAAAAATTAATATAAGACGCTGTCTTATTTTCAGGGAAACAGAGTATTACATTGGTAAAAAGACAAAATGAGATACTAGATACCAACCTCAAAAAACTTCTGTATGACATAGTTTCCAAATACATCCACCATCAATTGGTAGGCCGCTTGCAGGATCTCATTGAATACCAACTGCCTCTCTGCTGGAGTTGCACGTTCAAGCTTCAGTTGTATGAACCTGGTAGACCACATTAAAACACAAAAGCTTACTAGCAGTGATTTTCATAAAAGTGCAGTTACATTTTTTTCCCTCAAACATTGTCACTTAAGTTACGGGAGCAAACATTTAATCAGAATTATAGGTGTGCATCATAACAAAACATTTAAACCTTAGTGGGGATTGTCATGGATTAAATAAGCATTTATTATTTTTATTTGTATAGCAATGTTATGTGTGTGTGTGGGTGGGAGCCAGAGTACCAGGGGAAACCCACACAAACAAGGGGACATACAAAATCCTTCCAGATGCTGATGATGGAAGGATTTAAAGCCAGGACCCCAGCACTGCAAAGCAACAGTGCTAAAAAAAAAATATTTTCTGTTAAAGGGGTTGTCTCACTACATCAATTCCTCTCACCTCAGTCCTGTTTTCTTGGTTTCATTTTGAATTCAGGGTGTGTTTACTGGCTTCTACTAGGCTGCAGTAGAAGCCAGGTCTGTAGCTATAGCAACCAGTGCTGGCAGCCCATCATGAGAAAGTAAACAGGTTTGATGCTGTAGCAACCTGAGGAGCTGATGCAGTGCATACAAGAGGGGATCTCAGAATAGGTAGGACACTGTTAATGGACACATATTGCAAAGTGACCTGTTTTTGCAAGATCTGTAACATTAAAAGTAATCCTTGTAGTGAGAAAAACCCTATAAAGCTGTGTATTTTAATACTTTTGAACTAAGGTAAAAATGTAAACAATATTGGAGAGGGAAGAAGAATCATCAAAACAAGCATAAGGCATGGTTCACATCTGCATCAGAGATCACGCTGGGAGTGTCCGGTGCTATTTTTTCCCATTAAAATGACGGCCAATCAGATGGAGACCCACCGAACCCTGTTGTTGTCAATGGCGTCCATTGGGCATCAATGGTGTTAAGTCCTTTAACAGAGCCGCCGATGCCTCAGCAAAACAGGTTCTAAAATGGCCCTCCGACACAGATGTGAACGAGTCCTTACAAGTACGTCATCTTGTTGCAGTATAGTGTAAGCCAGCAGTATTGTTTCCACTAAATAACATACCGCGCTATATGATTTGGAATACATGCAACAGAAGACACGTAAATGCGGTGTTAGAGAGTAGTTGCTAAGGAAAATTTCTAAATTTCTCTCATAAAAGAGCAGAAGCTGAGAAGAAAAAAGGTATGTAGAAAAAAAAGTGAAGACAGGAAAGCTAACCCGTGTCCATTTCTGTTTTCTTACAAAATAGAATGCAGAACATGTTCAACTTGTATATGATATTGTTTTATTATTATGGTATAGTTTTGTGAGTTACCTTGATCCATGCTGGTCCTGGGAAAACTCCATAATATGACCAGCTATTTCTCTTAGCTGTAAGTTAGGATAGCGGTTGTTCCTGAAGTCCTCTAGCAGTCTGCTTCTACCTGATGGCATTACATCAGACATACCATAGCGGAGTCGGGAAGATGGAAAGAGCGTGCTGCTTGGACTGAACAAACTTGATGCACTACTCGCACTGCGGTACTTTGCCTCTGCTCCTGGTGCAGCAGATATGTAACGACCACTACCATTTGTTAGGCCTCCTGTAACAACAAGAAATGTTACATTGTAAGACTCTTGAGGAACACAGTGGCCAGTCTTCTTGACAAGACAAAATAAAAGAGTCTGCAAATACCTTATATCACCATAAAATATCACTTATCAGAAAGAACTAAAAATACTCCAATAAAATGACCACAGGTATCAAAAAACCCTAAGAAGGTGAGCAATCACTTGAAGGTTATGTTCACACATAATGTGCACGCCGCAATACGCCGGGTGCTTTAGAAGTACGCGCTAGCCAGCGCATACTTCTAAAGCCTGGGGGGGGCCGGCCCAATTCACTTCTGTAACTTCTCTCTCCCGGCATACAATACGCGTGTATTACCGTAATTGTGGGACACATTTCGGGCGTATTGAAGCGCAAATACGTGCCGAAATGCGCCCGCAACTACACCGTGTGAACATACCCTTATTCATCCAGTTACAAAGATTTTTTAAAAATATATTTGTTTCTGAAGAACTTTTTGCAACTTATGTTCCTGCCATGACACAGCTACCAAGGAAGAAAACAGCTGGTAGGTATTGAACCATAGACAGGCCTAATCTAACAAGATGTAATAATGCTTTCTCCTAGGAGATCAATTTTGACACCTAATGTTCTGTTTTGGGGTTTAGTATGTTCAAATACAGTATAGCTGATTCAATAGGATTATTAGAATCCTAACTGATTTAGATCGGCTACAAAACAGAGAAAATGATCACTAAAACGGTATCTATAAAGGAACTGCCAGCTTTCCAATTCCATTTCAAAGATGTAACAAACAAGCCTTATGAAAATAAAAGCATAAACGGAGTCATGGGGCACTATAGTAGCAGTAATAATTGCAGAATAGTTTTTTGCATAATTGTTATAATTGCAGTTAATTCTGAGAAAAAGTTCATTTAGGTCATACAAGTGCATTTATGAAACTTTAAAAAGGACCTCTTACCTAGATTGAGGCTGGAAGACGACCCGTGGGATGATAAAGATGGTGGCGGTGTCTGGGAATGGCTGGGACCCTGGCTGGCAAGGGGCATGCCTACAGGACCGGGAGAGGATGAAAACCCAAGACCATTGTAGAAACTATGGCCAATTGGATTCAAGCTACTGGAAGTCCTTTTGTATAGGTCAGTGCTGCCAGTAAGAGAATCACGACGCGATCCCCTGCCAGTGTTAGAATTGGCAACTGTTATAAAATTGGAGAAAAAAAAAAATAAAAATTACATTTATCTGAAGTAGTTACAATAGCAGAATTTTTATTCTGTAAGCACAAAACAGGTAATTAACATGGAGAAGATGCTCCTCTAAGCTTACCTGCTGTTCCAAAGCCACCAAGTGCCGAACTAAGCGTTGCACCTAGTGACCCACTACTCCCGAATCCCAACGAACTGTTTGCCGGTTGACCTGAACTCTGAGAAAATAAAGAGCTGCTTTGGGAGTTACTGGTCAGGGAGTTATTGCCATAAAAAGAGCTCGATGCCAGACTCTGGTTGCCCTGTGGTTGTGGCTGTCCCTGAGGTTGCTGGGAATTTAACTGTCGAAAGGGCCCATTATTAGTGCCACCTGGTCCATTGGCTGTGGCAGCTGCTGCTGCAACGGCTGGAGGCACAAAACAAAAAACACCATGTTAATATACACAACAAGTGGTGCTCTACATCCAAATAGATGACCATACTTTACATGCATAACAAACGACAAACCAAACTTTAAATATTAGTCAACTTCTACATGACTATATTAACCAGCACTGCTTTACAAATATAAAGGGGTTTTCTCACCACAATGATTAGCTTTAACATGTAAATAAAGACTATTAGCAAATACATTGCTGCTCTGATTTTGCTTTAACTGCTAGAAGAGATAAAGAAGATATCATCTCCTCTTTGTGTACATAAGTTTCTCTTGGTTACCAACCACCTCTCTGCTCTTAATGCTCCAAGCAGCCCTGTGACCATGGCACGTCAAGCCCTGCTGTGTGTAATCTCCAGCACAAAAGTTTGTTGATCTTCGTGAATGACAAACTTCAACTTTTTAGAGCTCTCTGCTGTTTACATCCAATTGTTAGCAATGTCCCTGTAACAGGCTCAGGAAGGGTGCTTTCACACGGTGCGTTTTTGGTACGTTTTTTGTACAGGAAGGCACAGCAATTAATGATATACATTGTTGCACAAAAACCGCATCCAAAAAACACGCATCAAAAACGCACCGTGTGAAAGCACCCTTAGGAATATCAGAGCTGATATGTCAATTAATGCTATAGACCCACCCACAGCATAACCAGGAATTAAGAGCTTGTAACTGGCTATGAAAAGTGAGCTTTGTTTAACAGCATGGTGAGAAAACCCCTTCAACCTCCTACCGACATTTGACGTATGAGTACGTCAGTGCCAGTAAGGGGCTTTGTGGCGCAATCCTGCTACAGGCAGTGGGTGCGGACTGGTAACTGCAGCTAACATGCGCCGGTAACAGCACAGGATGGAGCCAGTTAAAAACATCAAATCACCCCTCTCCTGTTATATTACAAATAAAAACATAAAATAAAAAAAAAGTTACACAATTGGTATTGCTGCGTCTGAAAAAGTCCGATTAAAATTAACATTTAACCCGTATGCTTAACACCATAGAAGAAAAAAAAAATGTCAAACACCAAAATTGCGGTTTATTGTTTATTTCTCGTCTCCTAAAAATTTAAACAAAAGTGATTAAAAAATTGCATGTATTCCAAACTGGTACCAATAAAAAGAACACTTCAGTCCGCAAAAAGTGCACCCTCACTCAAGTCCATAGGTTGAAGTACAAAAAAAAAAACAAACAACCAACCAAACAACAAGTTATTGGTCGCTGAAAATGGCGCTGTGGCAAAAATGTCAAGAATACAAGATGTTTGAATTTTTGTTTACGGTACCAAAACACAATGAAAACCCTACTTGTTTGGTAATACTGGATTTGCATTTACCTGTATAATACAGATAACACATCATTTATACCGATGATTGAACGTCATAAACCAAAACTCACGCAAAGTAAGAGTACAGTGCAAGTACTTTTTTTTGCCCCACTTAATTTTTTGTGTGCAAAATAAAAGCCCTCATATGTCTATGTAGGTGGAAAAATAAAAAAAAGTTATGGCTCTGGGAAGACGAGGAGGAAAAACGAATGTGGCAAAATAGGCTGCAGCGGGAAGGGGTTAATGATGCAAGTACTGTTTCCATGCTGTTCTAGCATGTATAAATCCTAGAATGTTCATTATGGATAAGTGCACAGTTTTTGCAATGTCTGACAACATGCCTTAGAAAAAAAAATCTCTATTATGGATTGTAAATCTTTCATTTTGCACATATGAAAAAATTGTGGATTAATTACCTGCTTGAGCTGCTGATGGACTGATGATAACAGGTGCAGGAGCTACCAACCGAACAGGACCCCCAAGCCCATTTCTGGCCCCAGTGTTTACAACAAGTGCTCCTGTTTGGTCATAGTATGCAGCAGGAGCCAATACTGGGTACCCTATAATAAAAAGCATAACGGTTAGAAGGAAATACCTGTATTTACAGAAAAAAAAAAAGTTGCTCATCTATAAAAAAAGACAAACTAACCTTCTAGAGCCCAGCCCAACCAAACTGAAGTTTTATACAACCACATGTTATCTGAGAAATTCCAACAAAACTAATCTCTTTACAGAAATCTTTTCTAATTTATTGCAAACATCTAAACTAATTTGAAACATTAAAGTTTCTGAATACATCTTAGAACACATTCCCACTGTGTATTGGTCCTTTGTTGCTGGTATATGTCAAGAAACCTTGGAAAAGGTGTTCCAACCTATACCGTGGAGAAGCTATAGAACTCTTAAGATGTTTCTTTTGAACTACATTTGGTTTATTTGAAGTGCTGGCACAAAGGCATGTCCTACCACACCTTTGCATCAGGCGCCTAAAGTAAAAATATTGCAGTAAAATAGACCAAAGCTAGTCCGAAAGTTGCTGTGATTGGTCTGTAAGGTTCCATGGCTCCTGCACTTTATTTGTTAGAATACCATATAAAGGTATTCCAGTGCATACTGGCAACGGAGAACCAACACACAGTAAAAGTGAGGCCCAATGGGTTTTTGTTCTCCTTAAAAAAAAGGCAGTAAACCAATTGTCACATAGGCTATAATCCACCTGGCATGCCAGCAGCAAGTCCTTGTCCAAACGCAAGTGCGGAGTTCACTGCAGCTGCTGCCACTAGCTGATCATTTTGCTGTCCCTGCTGGTTCTGATTAGGGGTTAGAGGCCGCTGGTTCCCACCTGCACGAAGAACCTAGAAGTGGGGAGAACAATTAGATCAAAAACTGGCATTGTTACTAATGGACAGGTAAAACTGTGGAACAGGAAATTAATCAAACTAGAAAAAGTTCTATAGTAGAATATTTGCAATCATGAATGCAAAGCACAAGTAGGTACAGAGCATGCAGTATTATTAATATTGCCACTGAAGCTTGCTATAAGCTTAAAGTGGTATTCTCATTTCAAACATGTATCGCATATCCATAACATATACTATAAATGTCCCACTTTAGGGCCCCCATCCTGCCCAATGCTGCGGCCGGCCATGCCTGCGCCACTCACTCCATTGATTTCTATGGGATTTTCAGGGGGGGAATGACCATGTATAGTCATAACTACCATAGAAGACAATAGCCATGCAAACTCTGATAGGTATATGTTCTCCAAGGTGGGACCCACATCTGACATACCTTCTGAAGGTACATAAACGTCAGGGATGAAAATACCTTTCAGGCTGCTACATTTTTATGCCGGTCCTACTTTTTTTTTTTTACTTTTTTGTGAGGTGGGATGAACAAGAAATGCCTTTTTTCAGGCTGTTAAAGTGCTATGACAATAGTCGAGTCTCAAAAGTGATTGCATAGATACAGCCTCCAGCAACTAGAAAGTTCTCATGATGTAAATGTAGGGCCTGGGGTGGGAAAGGCTATCAAGAGCCCACCTATGCTTCTTGAAAAGATACTGGCACTTTGTGTGCAAAGGCATAAGGCCGTGTTCACACATCAAGCTAATACAAGTGAATCTGGTATTTTATACCTCATTCACAAGCAAGAAAAATCCACATGCAGCCATGAATGTGCTGCAAATTTAAGACCACAAGCAAGGATTCTGCATGGATTTGCCTCATTAAATTAAAGCGTGGCTGATCTGTGGGCACAGATTTGCGGCAGAAACCTGAATTTCAGCCTTAGATTTCTGTTGTGTATTGGCTCCACATCAGATTTACCATAGGCAAATATGACAAGAGTGAACCCAAAAGAAAGGGTAAGTCTTATGGACATATTTAAACAATGGGAGAGAACATAGAATACATACTTGCTGCTGGCCTTGCTGATTTTGTGGATTATTTTGTTGGGAAGCAGAATTGTTGGCTGCTGCGGCAGCTGCCGCCTGCTGCTGGAAGATGTTGGCAGGATACACTCCCCATGGAGTCACCCCATAATACTGGTGAGGAACCACAGCAGGGCCTGTAAAAAGAGAATCATCCTATTATGGTACAATGTTCAATACAAAATTGTATGTAATACGGCACAACAAATCATTGACAAACATTCAATACGTGACTTTTAGCCTCTATACATCACATACATAACACATATATAAAATCAGACTTACCAAGGGTTGCAGCGGCTGCCAGTCCTGCAGCATAAGGGTCGGTTCCGGGAGGAGCTGCACTGATGATGTAAGGATTTGGTACAAATGCAGCGGGAGCTAAACCTGCTGAAAACATACCTGTCAGTGAAAGCAAACTTCAGAACTTCAGTACAAGAGCAAAGTACCTTGTAACCACGTAGTAGAGCAGCCAACAAAACTTAAGAGAAATCGACTGTAGAAGTAAAAGCTGCCATTTATAGATTAACTTATCTAAATGAATGTGTTCAACGGTTATGCCAATTTACCACATTTTACCCAATATCTTTTACATCTAAATTTCACTCATCATGCATCAGTATTTTGTTGAAAGGGGTTGTCTCACTACAAGGATTGCTTAGATATCCCCTCTTGTATGGGCTGCATCAGCTCCTCAGGTCGCTATAGCTACAGACCTGTGTGATCTCTCCTGATAGGCTGTCAGCACTGGTTGCTATAGCTACAGACCTGGCTTCTACTGCAGCCTAGTGGAAGCCAGTAAACATGCCCCTGAATTCAAAGTGAAACCAAGAAAACAGGACTTGAGTAAGATGAATCAATGTAGTGAGACAACCCCTTTAAGGAAAAAAAAAAAAAAAAAAAAAAAGAAGTCCTTCATTAATAATTCCTATCCTACTTGAATCTACTCCTGGGTATAGTATTAAAATTTACTTTGCCTAAAAATGCACTAAAAACTGCCACAGAAATGGCATGTGTGATTCTAGCTTACAGGTTTTCTATTCTGGAGAGAAACACAAACACTTACCTCTTCAGTCCCCCAGCGATCCAGCCGTTCTGACAACCAATTACTTGCCACAGATGAATCATGACAAAAGATATCATGGCTCAGCGCTGCTGCCAGTAATAAAGACATGTGAAAGCCTAACTTACTAACTGGCTGCAGCAATCACACACAGCAGGCTATTCCTGGCAGATTGCAAACAAAGACTGTCAGGAGACCGCCAGACCATCTCCACTGGATCAGAAGGGGACTGAAGGGGGCCTTTTTTTTTTTTAGTAAAAACATTTGCAGCTACTTTTTCCCCCAGATTCGGACACAAATCTCAACTTTAAACGTTCAATAAAAAAAGGGAAAGAAAATACCACAGAGGGGGACAAACCTTTTACAAAGCTATACCACAAAATAATTTAAAAGTTTGCACTTTGTAATACTGTAAAAAAAATTAAATCAACTTGGCCACGCTTACCTATGTGAGGTTGATGTGCTGCTGCAAGGGCATACTGCTGTTGCTGAGCTGCTGTCAATTGCTGGACAGCAAGGGCATTCGGTCTTTGGAACAACTGAATAAAAGTCACAATTTGACGTGTTATATAGTATTACAGTAGTTGCAAAACACATTACTACAGCACAAGGGTCTCAAAAACGCAGCCCACATAGTAATAAAGAGACATCCTCAGAGATGTTGGGGTCCTGCTGTAACGTCCAGGACTGGAGTTTACTCTGATCCCAGCAGTTCAATCCCTTAAGATGCCACAGTCCATAGCCACCGTGGCATGTAAACAATTTTCCAGGTACTCCATTTGTCATTGGCACCCCACTGGGCAATTAGGGTGCTGATAGTTGCTACGGCAGCTATAGGCCAGGGCTGAGAGGTGGCATTATATATCGTACTATTGTTATGTTCAGCATTGTATCATTAAAGTGATCAAAACTCTAAACCAGTCCCATATTGGGACAAAAAAAAGAAAAGAAGTTACAATTTAAATACACATATTGCATTACAACATGCATAACAAACCTGGGTTATAATTCTGTATTTTATCAAATTTGAAAGGAATGTAACCCGTCGGCTTCAAATTTTTTCTACAGATGGCCCATATACTGGGCCATGATAGAGACCCCCAGTCTAGCAGATACACTTGCAATCTTTTACAGTAAATATCGTACTCACCTGTTGCTGTGAATTGTAGTCAAAGAGGCCTACTGTAGTAGCCCCTGAATCAACCTGAACTTGGTTGCCTTGGTAGTCAAACTGAAGTGGCTCCATGCCAACATGTTCCATGGGGTCCAGCTGCACACTCTGGGACTCCATGCCTCCAAAATCTTCCACGGGTTTGGCTCCATTGCTGTTGGTGAGCTGGGCAAGTCCTTCAGAACCATTCTGACTTGGTCCAAGGAGGTCCACCTCACCCGCAGAATTTTGACAGTTACCTGGGGTGCGACTGTAAAATAAAATGTTACTAAATCTTGATACCAAATAAACTTATTAGCTCAGTCTCTATAGCATCAAGTACAGTACAGACAGGTGAGGGTACATGTACATATCCTAGCCAGACAACTAGAAATATACCCAACTAGGGGACAGATGACAAAAGGGAAGCCTCACCCTATAAACAGCATATTTCTCATAAAGGAAATCTGTGGCCTAACTTCCATTTTCTGTTTGCTGCCAGTGGCTATTGGTTTCAGCAACCAGATCTGATCAGTTGGCATCAATAACAGTGTCTGGCTGCACGTGATAGGTCCATTGCTCATGGTTAAAACACCCTCTAAAGACATAAGTGAAGTTCATGATTTTGGCATTTACTATTCTAGCAGTTATTCCTCAATACCCCCAAAAAAAAATAAAAAAATGCAGAGAACGAGAAGGTTTGCATCCCTTTGATGGCTACTGTATGTCTGACTCTACATACAGTCGCAGCAAGCCATTAATGAAAGTGGGCAGTGAGAGCAGCATTATCCTCATTCACGAATACTGAGGACTTGGAGTTCACTGTAAAGTCACCCATTCTTTATTCCTATACAATAAAGAACAAGTCAACCATCTCCAAGCTTAGCTTAGGCAACTAATTAATAAAATATGCTTAAAGCGAACAGGTAATTTACACTGCCCTATCTCAGAGCAGGATGTTATAGAGATTGAAAGGCTAAGCCCTAGGATATTTAGGTTTATATGATTAGGAGTAAAAAGCTGAGAAAAACTAACAGACATCACTAGGATATACCATCAAAGTCTGATAGATGCGCGTTCCAGAGTTTGAACCCGGACCTATCTTGGAAACAGGCTCACAAAAGTTACACAGCAGAATGGAGTGCTTGCACAATACTTTCCTTTCTGTTTTATTGGAGCTCTGAGTACAGCCAAACACGGCGCTCGGTTGTACTCAGAACTCCCATAGAACAGAAAGGAAAGTCGTGCGCAAGTATCGCCGGCTCTCCATTCTGCTTCTTAACCTTCGAGGGGCAATTTCCGAGATTGGTGCAACCCGATCCTATTAGACTCAGACAACATATCCTAGCGATACACCGTCAAAGTCTGTGATGGGAACAGCCCCTTTAAGTCCATTAACTACTCAGGATCACTCAGGATCACCAAGCTAAGACCTCTTTTTTTTACCAAAATTAAAATGGACTGGTCAGCTCTCTCGACTTTTCTCTTTCAATTACTATATTCCCCATTATATCAGAATTCTTATAGTACTATGCTTTGCTCAATTTCTCCATTATTTCTTTTGTGAAAGCATTAAGAAAAAAAAAAACAAAACAACTGGATGTAACCACTTTTGTCAGTATTGTGTATCTACACTGCATCACAGTGTCGCCACCTACTGAATAGTTTCAAAGTGTGTAAGGACACACTCCATTAACCCCTTCCTGACGGACGGTCATAATAATATGGCTCTAAATTTTTTTTTTCCTCCCCTCCGCCTTCTGAAAGCCATAACTTTTTTATTTTTCCACCTACATAGACATATGAGGGCTTTTATTTTGCGAGACAAGATGTATTTTCTAATGGTGTTATTCATATTACCATAGAGTATACTGGGGGAACGGCAAAAAAAATCTAAGTGGGGCAAAATGTGGGGGGAAAAAAAAAAAAACGTACTTGCGCCATGTTTGCAGGAGTGTTTTTTTTTTTTTTTTACGGAGTTCAATCTTCGGTAAAAATGATGTGTTATCTGTATTCTACAGGTTGATTCACATCCGGCAATACCAGACATGTAGCGTTTCTGTTATGTTTTGGTAGCGTAAAAAAAATTCAAAACATCTATTTCTGAAATTTGCGCTGCGGCGCCATTTTGTGCGACCAATAACTTTTTTGTAGTAACACCTACGGACGTCAGTGAGGGTGCATTTTTTTGCGGCCTGAAGTGTACTTTTTATTGTTAGCAGTTTGGAATGCGCTGCAATCACGCTTCAAAGCTGCTTACCGGTGCTATGACGTACTCATACGTCATAGGTCGGTAAGGGGTTAAAAAGAAAGATTTTATTACTTTTTTTTTAATTCATTTTTAGCAGGGATAGCAGAAAAACAGCACAAGGCAAAGCTCTATCAAAAGACAACCCAGAAATCTTATATTGTGGTGAAGACTAGTATTTACTAAAAAGATCAGTTTGCTGATATCCACTGTACATATACAAAACTGTTGGAAAGTGCTTCTCAGAATGTACTATTCATACACAATGCAGTGCTGGTGGGGACTCCTAAGTCCACGCCATCCTCAGTGGGTGTGAAGTGTATATTATGGCAGATACCCACTGCTGCAGTGCTCGTGAAAAAAATACCAATCACACACTCCTTAGATGCAGCAATCAACAGCATTATCTAAGAAGGGGGCTTCCTCCATACTGGCTTCACATCAAATTAAATATTGAGAACTATTAAGAAATGAAAAAAACTTTTGTTCTCCAAATTAAAAATGCTTTAGTCTCTAAAAAAAGATTTAAAAACCCCCACAAAGAGTACACATAAGAGTACACTCAAACCATCACAGTATTTTGCCTACACAATGAAATATAATTTATTTTTTTCTCCTCAACTGTTTTTATGTTCATCCCTCTTCCAAACGTCATTTATACTGCATGGTGATCCCTGCCTGCCTTTTAAAATAACTGTATGCGATATGAAAAGTGACAGTCCGTAGTCTGCTGCTCAGGAAATGGAGAACCATCTGACAAATCTAAATATGGGTCGGAGATTAAAAACTAGAGTGAGCCTAATTTGAAAACCGGATCGGATGTGAATGATCATCACTATATCACTGTGGAATATGTTGTTGCTCTATAAGCAAAAAAAAAAAAAAATGTGCAAATCTGTCAAGAATCATATTACAATAGTAGTGATGACGCCAGTGTGAACACAGTCCATAAGAGCAAGACATCAAATCACTGTGCATGTACATGCAAGGCCCCCACCTGAAATCCTTTACATCACTGTCAATTCCATTCTGTACAGGTAGTCCATTAGCCTTGTCCATACTATCCACTTCCTCCTTAAGGTCTCCTAGCTTGTCTCCTTCATAAACACCTTTGCTCTTTTTATCACCCTTCTCATTGTCATCTCCTTCTGGATCTCGAGGGCCCTAAAATAAACACAAAGATGGACATTTATTAGAATAGATAATAAGATTTGTCAGCATCATTCTTCCCTTCATGAGGAAAAAAAACAAACAAACACAGCTTTTATGGTAAGGAACTTTTAAGTGACCCTGTGAAGCCCCCTTTAGTGACCTATTGTCTATCCAATAAACAAAACCATGCATATTTTCAGGCAAAATTGGTGCCTTAAACTTCTCATAGCTGCAGTCTCAAAAACTATTCCAAGTTCTTTACCATCAAATATCTCAACAATGTTTCTTGTGGGTCATCGATAAATGATACCTGTAAAAGCCAGCAATGTTATATTTCAGATACTGACTTAATGAGACTGCAGCCTCCTTGGTTTTTACCTGCATCTTTCTATATCTTGGCAATCGAAGGGCCCCCCTTGTTTGTATTAAGGGAGAGGCACTTACGAATCCTCCTTTCCTCAGGCAGTTGTCTCCAGGAGAAGAGCTTAGGACATACTCCACCATGCTGACTCCCAAACCACCACTTTCAGAACGAGGGGAGAGAACAGAGTTCACTTCGCTGCCAACATGAAATCCTTGACCTGGTCGTCTCTGAACCATGATGGGCTGGGAAACCGAGTGATCTAAAATGAACGTAGACAAGCAGAATGCATTAGAGAACACGTAAGCTGCAGATCTTTACAGTGTATACCTTCACATATTAACAGAAGAGAAAAAAAAACAGTACACTACCCCTTTTTACAAAACTTTAGTATTCAGGCAACCTCAAAATAACCTCCCAATCATTTTTAAAAATATACTAAATTCAGACCTTAAATTAAGTACACTTACCAGATGCTCCCCATGCACTCTCCCGCCACTGATCACCCAGAAAAATGCCCTTTGGTCCATCCTTGTTGGAGTCATCAGTCTCCCAAAATTTTTTGCCCGGCAACAGTTGCTTTTGGGGAAAATATTTACATAATGATTAAACAAAAATGATAGAAACACCAATAACTGACTTTCCCCTTTAAACAACAGTCAATATGGGTAATATAATACACTTCCCATCATGCATTGCTGACATCTATTCTACTCTGTTCTCCTCCCCTGTATTACCTTGGCTAGTAATAAGTAAATCTCTACCTAATTTGCACTAATTCCTAGGTACATCTCCAACCCTCCAGTGCCAATACATAACTAACCTTCCAAGTGCTGGAGCGTAACATGCGTAACTAAAAAGCTGAAATTGAATGATAGGTCGAATAGCTCAGCAACAAGCTATAAACATCACATTTTGCACCAGTAATTGGCGAGTGATTATGTAGGAAACTGCTATATATTAATGACACTTACTTTATACCACACACATAATAGGAGCAGAGTTCTGTATACCGGAATACCCCTTTTAGCTTTTTAATACCAGATTTAAGGGAAAAAGGTTTAAGGGTATATTCACACAGCGTAATTGCGGCGCGTAAAGTACTCACTGCAATACACCGGGTGTTTTGGGAGCCGCGCTGATCAGCGCGTCTTCCCAAAGCACAGAGGGGCCTGCCCCATTGACATGCATTACTCGTGATGCGTAATCACAGCGAACAACTGAGATGTCACTTATTGTACGCGTAGGGGACGAGGCGTAATCCATAGTTCTCTATGAGTTATGGATTACCATAATTGCGTGGCGCATTTTGCCACGTATTAAGCTCAATAAGCGGAAAAATACGCCCGCAATTATGCCTCAAAATAAGCCATGTGAACATACCCTAAGAGTTCCCTCATATAAATTGTATTTTACTGCATGTTAAAGCCTGATGTAGTGCTACAAAATCCACTAAAAAAAAAAAAAAGTTTACGAATTAAAATTGGAGAACCTTTGACTGTTGAATGCCTTGCAAGCACAAATAAACATAAAAAATACTACACCAATCAGCCATGACATTAAAACCAACCACCTAAAATTGTGTAGGTCCCTCTTGTGTCGCCAAATCAGCTTTGACCTGGCAAGGCAAGACGCTCACAAGACCTTCAAAAGGTGTTCTAATGTTGGACCCTCCACAAAACTGAATGGAGTTTGATGCGCAAGCATTGCATAGGTGTTTTAAATGTTACGGCAATTCATAGCATTTTTTACCTTTATAAATATCACTGTTTCTACTGAGATTTTAAATATGGTGATGTGAACACAGCTTATACAGATGACAAAAGAAATGTTTTCAGTTCACAAAAAGGATTAAAATACCTCTCCCATTGCTCTTCCTTCAAGTGCAAGCGCCTGGAAATCATGATTTAACTCATCCATAGACCGAACCTATAACAGAATGAATAGAATTGTAAGATAAAGCAGTAGAACTATTAACTATGCAATGAAAATATAAAAACATATGACTAGAATCAGTTTTACTTGGGTCAATCTATATACCGTATATACTCGAGTATAAGCCGAGTTTTTCAGCACAAAAAATGTGCTGAAAAATCCCCCCTCGGCTTATACTCGAGTCACTGTCGGCGCCGGGGTGCTGCGATGGCCCGTGCGCCGACAGGGACGCTTCAGCTATATGCGGCTCCTCAGGGAGCGCATATAACTGAAGGCCGAGTACAGTCAAAAGCGTCCGGGCACTGCCAAGGCCTGGGCACTGTCGGCGATCTCTTCCCCTGTATGCGACTCCTCCGGAGTGCATACACGTGAAGAGATACCACTGCCGAACAGAAAGCGAGCGTTCCGTGCTCCGCAGTAGACTCCGGGCGGCCGCAGACTCGTGGCTGTCCAGACTTTCCGGCACAGGCAGCGTGTGTCATCATGCTGCCTGCGCGGCCTGATGACATCACACCGCTCTGTGCCGAGAAGACGAAGCGGAGCCCCCAGGAGGTGGAGCAGTGGGGGATCGAGGTGTTTGTTTTTTTGTTTAAAAACCCTGCCTATAGCCTGCTTATGATGAACTAGACCTGCCTAGAGCTGCCTATACCCTGCCTATGAGGACCTAGAACTGCCTATGGGGGCAATTACCTGCCTATAACCTGCTTATGAGGACCTATACTTGTCTATACCGTGCCTATGAGGACCTATACCAGCCTATAACCTGCCTATGGGGGACATTGAACTGCCTATACCAGCCTATATCTGCCTATGGGGGACATTAAACTGCCTATGTAATTTTATTGGTATTCATTTTTATTTTTGATATTTACCAGTAGCCGCTGCGTTTTCCACCCTAGGCTTATACTCTAGTCAATAAGCTTTCCCGTTTTTGTGGCAAAAGAAGGTGCCTCGGCTTATACTCTAGTATATATGGTCTTTCTAGATCTGTTGAATGCTTAGTAAAGAAATATATTAAAGAGGGTTGTCCAGTTCTGAACAATGCCACTGATTTCACATTGCAGTCAATAGAAAGCTTCCTTGTTTTGGTTTTCTTTAATTTTTGAGGCTTATTTTGGGGTGTATTAAGCGCCTAATCCGCACCGAAATAAGAGTAAAAAAAAAACAAAACAGACATGTGAACATATCTTATGTTTTTTGTTTTTTTTAAGTTTGTTAAATATATTTTTAAGGAAAGACTTGGACAACCTCTAAGTTTACTGCGTGTTGAATATTGTTCTGAAATAATCTTCTCAATTCTCAAAATGTGTAAGCCTAGACAGATATTCCACAGAGGAATACTGGATTAAAGAGGCCCCCTTAGTTCTCCTGATAATATATGATATTCAATAAAGAAAACTATATTTTTTAATTGTGTTTGGAGGTGGATACTATCGTTATTTATAAACATTTTTTAGCCCACATTTAATTTTGTGGGTAGGGATCTCATAAAATTGTAGTGTACAGCAAGCCAACCAATAGGTGGTATAAAGTTGGACAAAAGTAACACTTTAAGAACAGAAATAAATTTAATATACTTGGCATAAAAACCAAAGAGACAACAAATCTGAGGTCTTTCTCAGAAACAATTATTACTACCTACCTAGAGGATAAGTGACAAGTGTCACATTGCTGGGGGCCACATCTATCACGAGAATGCGTGCCCTGAGCTCACTTTTGAAATGCAGTGGAAACTGGACATGTGAAGTTCTCTTGTTCCAAAGTTTATGGAAATGACAGAGAGATAGCCAAGAACTCTGCTTTGTCATTCTCAACTTTAAATGAAGCAGCCAAGGACAAAAGACCATCATCCTCGTAATCTGTGGGGACCCCAGTGATCAAATATTAATCACCTACAGTTTCCAATTGTGTTGTGATGCGTGCAAAAAGTGGTAAATTTGGCCAGCTTTTATAAGGGGGGGGATAATAATAAGTGTATGTGCATGGTCTTTGTAATGAGGCTGTGTGCAATCCCAGTGTTATAGTAGGGGTCCCTCAGAACATGAAAAGGTTTTTCCAGGTGTTCCCTTACTGTAAAAAGGTTTGGGAACTACAATTAATGAGCCAATTTTCAAACATCTGGGTGTCAGAGACCAATGCACAGCATGTCCAGACCTGGTGTTTAATACAAAGAAACAGGAAAAAAAAGAAACCATATTTAAAAGCAATTTGCAAGATTTTCAGAAACCACTGTGCTTTTGCTAACACACAAAAATACCCCCACCGCACACAGTACTCATCTGTCCTGCTGTCACATTCCAGCGCCACCAGAGCTCCCACTGATACCTCCAGCAGTGACGTCACATACATCACTTATGTGACAGTGAGCCAATTACTGGCCTAATGCACTATACATGCCAACAAATGACCAGGCCACTGGTTGGCTCACGGCTCAAGTGCGATATTTGGCCAACGTTACAAGCTCTGATCAGTCAGCATCGCCTCATACTTTAGGCTAGTTTGTTGATGGTAAAACAGGAACTAGCTGCTCTGTTAAGATTGCCGAAACCTGTAGCTGGAGACATACGCCCATTAATAGCAAATTAGGGAAGGTTCAAAGAAAAGTTACCTCTATACTAAACTTGGAGAGAAAAATCTCCAGTGGAGATTTCCGATTAATAATCAAAAGCATCATAAAGCCATAAGAATATAACCAATCTACTGCTACAACAATACAATAATTTAGACCAGGCATCCTCAAACTGCGGCCCTCCAGCTGTTGGGAAACTACAACTCCCATCATTCTCACTGTTATAGATTAGATAAATGCATGATGGGAGTTGTAGTTTCCCAACAGCTGGAGGGCCGCAGTTTGAGGATGCCTGTTTTAGACTGTATAATACACACTGCAGGTACAGCAGGTATCTTGGCACCAAAATTCAAGAGTGGATGGAAAGATGAAAAGGAGCATAAATATTTCCATTATACATTTCCCTTGTTTCTAGGATCTGACTTCAATAAACTAGAGCAAAATACTGACCAAATCTGCAGTGTATGAACAAGGCTTTGGAAGTGTAGCTACCGACAGGATACAGAGCTAGAAATATGACCTAGCTTTGTGTTTTAGGTAGCTTTTACTTTATCCCCCCGTACTGGCCACTTAAAGAACAGAGCATCTTAAAGTGGGCAAAGCTAAAAGGGGAATTTACATTAAAATACAGTACAGTTGTTTTTAGTTTCTATAGTATGATTTTGTTTACTACTATCAAGTAAACCTTTTGCCAATTACCTTAAGGCCATGTTCACACGGCTTATTTGGGAGCGGATTGGAGCCATACTGCGCACTGTATTTGCGCTGCAATACGGCTCCAATCCGTCCCAGTAATTACGGTAATCCACAGTTCTCATAGAGAAAGTGACATGTGAATTATTTACGGCGCGTATGCGCCGTAGATAATGATAGTCTATGGGGCCGGCGAGCTGCGGGCCCCGGCCCCGCTGCCGGCGTAATTGCGGGCCGAAATCCGTCCCCGCAATTACGCCGGCAATTAGCCGTGTGAACCGGGCCTAAACAAGTGAAAAACAGAAAATTAAACACATGCATGTCTGTTTTTAGTCACTTAAAGCTTTAATAGATCACTGGCAAGCCATACATGCAAACAAGTCACCTTTAAGAATAGTGATTGGCTCACAGTCATGTGTGCATGTATGCGACAGCACTGCTGGGAAACAAAATGTTTCACTAAAAATCCCTTTAAAGGGGTTGTCTCACTACATTGATTCATCTTACCTCAGTCCTGTTTTCTTGGTTTCATTTTGAATTCAGGAGCGTGTTTACTGGCTTCTACTAGGCTGCAGAAGAAGCCAGGTCTGTAGCTATAGCAACCAGTGCTGGCAACCTATCGTGAGAGATTAAACAGGTCTGTAGCTATAGCGACCTGAGGAGCTGATGCAGCCCATACAAGAGGAGATATCTCAGAATAGATAGGATACAGTTAATGGACATATATTGCAAAATGACTTGTTTTTGCAAGATTTTTAACATAAAAGGCAATTCTTGTAGTGAGACAACCCCTTTAAGTAGTTGGTTGATAAACTCACGCAGATTGCTTTGAAGTTCAGTTACAAGACACACAACGTATACAATTTACAATAAATATCATTGAAGTTGCACAAAGAATATACTTACTTGGTGCTCCGCATGAATATTGTCTCCAGTGGGCCAGCGGTGTTTACTATTGTTATAACCCCCTCCACCACTTCCACCGCCCCCAAGCTGCTCGCCGTGTTGTCTCTGGAAAAAATAATCTACCATGGCATCGTCCTGTGAGCGTCCAGCCACACCCATTGAACTGCCAACAGGACTTGCATGGGGGCCAGCAGCCAATGCAGAATGGGTTGGGTGCTGTGGTGGCTGCTGCTGGCCCACCGGTCCAGATGTCAGGACCACGGGCATGTTGTGATTAAAGGTGCCTTCCGTGTACTGTTTCAGGTGGGGGCTGAAGGAGTCCTGCCAGAGAACTGTTTTCCTCTTCAAGACACATGCAACGCTCATTCCACCAACACCTACACAAGAGGAGAAATAAAATGATTGATTATTGGCCGTGATGTATAAGGTTAAAAGGCATGTCTGGATTCAAAATGCAAACTTATCCATCTTATACAGTTCTACAAATTTCAACTTGATTTTTGAAAGTAACCGGATATTACATATTAGCATTAGAACTGTGCAGTGGAAAAAATTGGCAGACTGCCCCTGCTACAAGCTTTGATCAGTCAGCCATCGGCAATTTGTTTTTCCAGCACCTATTCATACTTTAGGCTACAGTTTGTTGATTATAAAACAGAAGCTAATTTACTCTATTTAGATTGTTGATACCTGTAGCTGAGAAAGTACTTGGTGACAGTAAACTAGGTTTAAATTATTTTATTAATGTTACCTCTTAAAGGAGTTTTGCCACAAAGGCATTAAATGCCTGGTTTGTGCTGCTTCAGCTTTCAGTATGTTCAAAAGGAGGCGTGTATGATTTGTTTGAACTGCATCATGTGACCCAGCAGACTTGACATCACCATGCCTTTCCCCACAGTGTGTTCAGTCTAGTCAAATAAAGGTCTGTTTATGTAAAGTGCTATGAGTAGCTACAATGTAGCTGAGTAGATACCACTTCTGCCTTTCAGCATAGAGGCCCCTGGTTTAAATCCCTCCAGGAATCAAACTCTGGTAAGGGTACTTTCACAAGGTGCATTTTTGATGCTTTTTTTGTGCAGGAAGACACAGCAATTAATGCTGTACATTGCTGCACAAAAATCGCGATAATTACCGCGAATTTACCGCGATTTTTGTGCAGCAGTGTACAGCATTAATTGCTGTGCCTTCCTGCACAAAAACCTCATTGAAAACGCATCAAAAGCCGCACCATGTGAAAGCACCCTAAGGAGTACAGAGGACAGGAGTAGCGTGACAGCACCTGGGGTTCAACACTTGCTCAGCAGTGAGTGTGATTACTAAGCATGGAAGAGACCGACAGTAGCTGCCTGAAAAGGAGAGGTGATGAATGAGCATGTGCGAATCCCCTAGAGACGACCTGTAAACTATGGATCACTAGGTAGTAGCCAAAACAAAAATGGTAGAGAATTTTTTATTATGATGGTGAAAAATATTAGTTTGCAAGCTTCCCACGTCAATTATACTTCATGGTAAAACCCCTTTAATTCTACTTTGAAAGAAAAAATAATTCCACTGAATTTTATCAGCTCAATTAACCCCTTAAGGACCAGGCGTTTTTTTTGGGTGACACGTTCGTTTTTCCCTCCTCGCCTTCTGAAAGCCATAACTTTTTTATTTTTTCCACCTATATAGACACATGAGGGCTTTTATTTTGCAGGACAAGATGTACTTTCTAATGGTGTTATTCACTATACTATAGAATATACTGGAAAACCGCAAAAAAAATTCCAAGTGGGACCAATTGTGAAAAAAAAATGTATTTTCGCCATGTTTGCGGGGGTTTTGCTTTTACGGCGTTCAATCTTCGGTAAATATAATGTGTTATCTGTATTCTACAGGTTGTTACGCACCCGGCAATACCAAACATGTAGGGTTTCCGTTATGTTTTGGTACCATAAAAAAATTCCAAACATTTTCTACTTTTGAAATTTGCGCTGCGGCGCCATTTTGTGCGACCAATAACTTTTTTGTACTAACACCTACGGACGTCAGTGAGGGGTCATTTTTTGCGGGCTGAAGTGTACTATTTATCGCAAGCAGTTTGGAATGCATGCGACTTTTTTGATCATTTTTATTCCATTGTTTGAGTGACGTAAAAATGACCCACGGTCGTTAAGGGGTTAATGATCAAACGTTGGTGTCCCAACTAGAACACACAAAGCCATAACATAATAACCCAACACCGCTATCACAATACAGTACTTTTATGGCTTTAAAATACAAATGCAAAATACTGATTAAATCTGCAACAATTGTAGAAGTGTTGCTACCGACAGGATACAGAGCTAGAAATTTGACCTAGCTTTGTGTTTTAGGTAGCTTTTATTATATCCTCCCATACTGGCCACTTAAAGAACAGAACATCCTGAAGTGGGCAAAGCTGAAGAGGACTTTTACATTTGCTTTAAAACAACAACAAAAAAAAAGCAGTATTTTTTTATTCTACAATATGATTTATTAACTACTAACAAGTAGCACCTCTCGTCAATTAACTTGAAGTAGGGTTAACACAGAATCAATGCGTGCACGTCTGTTTTCAGTAATCCAAAGCTTCGATAAATCTCCAGCTGACGCACATTGGCTAAAGTGGCTTTGGAAGGGAGGGCAGTAATAGATGCCTGTTCACAGGATGCGAGTGTGCCACATGATTTTAGCTTTGTTGGTTTAGAATACTGTGCCTATTTTGTCACCATCACTGGAAGCCAGATAGGACATATAATTTGAACACAAAGGTCTCCTATTGCAGTTATCCCCCAAATACGCCAAAAGTAGTCATCATAATAATATAGGTTCTAAATGACTAATAAAAATCTTAAGCTTAGATCTAAAAATCACAGCTGTGCTCGGCCAGAACTCCTCCAACTCCAAGAACACAACAGTAAGGTGAAGGACGTAGCACAACTCCAGGAGCTAACACAATTTTAGTATTTCTAGAACATCACTGAACAACCCAAAAAGTGAGGGTGCGTGCATATGCCTTCAATCATTTGTAGTTAACCTATTTAGTTGACTCTTAGGCTACGTTCACACGGTGTAATTGCGGGACGTATTTCGCCCCGCAATTACGCCGTGTCTACGGGGGCGGGGCGAAATACGCCGGCCCCATAGACATTCATTATTCTTGGCGCGTATACGCCGTAATAATTGACATGTCACTTCTCTCCCCGCAGTGTGCGAGCGGGGAGAGGAGACATACTCCATCGGTCTCATAGAGAACTGTGGATTACCGTACTGACTGGGACGTATCTCAGCCCGTTATCCGCGCAGTACAGCGCAAAATACGGGGCGAGATACATCCCATTTTAAGCCATGTGAACATAGCCTTATTCATCACCATTCTTCTCAATTGTGTTTGCAGTTTCGAATATACATGGTTCCAATTAACACTTGTAGACAAAAGTCCCTAGAACAGTTTCATAGCTTTCTGCCCCATTATTACAGTCACGTATGCATGCCCATAGGCATATAGTATGCTGCCTTGTGAAATTGAACTTTCCAGTTTATATATATATTTAAAAAAAGCGCGACACATGCGGATACTACTGGTATATCGTCTGACAGTCAAATGTGTATGAGGATAGCTAGACTGACCACTCACAGCTTGTTCAATTTTAGCGTGCTTAATGCAGGATATAAACTGCTGCCATAGGGATATCCCTCCTCTACCTACTGATCTAAATATGCCTGCCTGGGGGATCCAAACATGAAGGTTTATGGGGGAGTGGGAGATCTGATGTCTATGGCCAGTTGTACACTATTTTTATCCAACACTTCCAACGGTTGACCTGTAGATGACCATGCATGCTCAGATGTTTAACAAAACCCGCCTAATTTCCAGGTTAATGTAGATTAAGAACTGTGGTTTGTGTGTCTTTTTTACAGATCTTTATAGAAAGGTCGGTGATGGATAGAATTAGTGATAATTCTAGCTACATTCTTATACAACAATCTATACTGCTACACAGGATTACAGTTACATTAATAATAATAATCTTTATATAGAGCCAACAAATTCCGCAGCACTTTACAATGTAGAGGATATAAGCACAGACAAAAGACAGACATTACACAGCGAAGGCTACTTACAGATGAGACACAAGGTGTGAGGGCCCTGCTCGCCAGAGCTTACAATCTATGAGGGTGCCTGGGGGAGACAATGAAAATGCAATGAATGGGTAAAAATGTTCAGGCACGCTTTAGCATAACACACAGCCATATGCTGTGCCCCTTCACCTCAAATCGGCTCCCCCACTAGAATTACCTTGGAACATTAGGTGTACACATTTATGGAAAGTCTAAGCACTTCTGCCCCTCTGTTTTAATGTCTTACCCCACCCTCAAAATGAAACTCTCCCAACAAATCATTATGAGTGTCAACAGGTTATAGGTATCTACCAGTATCCCAATACCCGGCAATAGCAGTTTTAAGATCGGGGCCTTCGAATAACTACACAGGGTACATGGTGAGGGGAGGGGGTTTACTCTTCTGCACCCTCACCCACCGTTTTTTTTATTTTTTTTATTGTGCACTTCTTTCCTCTTCTCTCAATGGTTAGTCATGGCTCAATATCGGTCCAGTATGAAACAGACTTATTATGTTTACCTAACAACGTGCACTTTTTTAATCAATATGACTAGACTAATATTTTAAGGCTCATCATTGTTTGCTTATGAAAATTTCAATGTTATTAAATATTTGAAAGTGAAAAGTAATAAGCTTGCTTGAAAGATAATACCTATAAGGGGCCGTTCGTCCGGGACAGGACAAATACCGGGGGGAGGGGTGTGTGACGGCTTTTCTCCACGATGAGCGGAGAACGGCCCTCCCCCCTCCCATTGACATGCACATGTTCCATCCGGAAACCGGTTGGAAGATTGTGCATCTACAATGTTTTGTCGCCGGTCCGCCGGCGACAGAACCGCCGGGCGGAAATCCCGTGCAGTGGGGACTGCTGCACGGGTTTTCCATAGAGCACAATTGTGCTCATTTTCGGCCGGTTTTTCAGGCGGTCTGAAAAACTGCAAACCGGCTGAAAAACCGGCCGAAAACCCGTGCCGTGTGAACATGGCCTAAGTAGGTAACACAGGATCACATCATACACAATAGCTGAGGGTGACAGCTCACCCCCTCCCTGCACAGTGACCTCTGTACGGGTCACAGAGCATGTCTTAACCTCTCCTATAGAAGTCAATAAACATCTCCTGTGTAATGATACCTGCAATCCATGTAGCTGCTGTAAAGCATCCCTCTGGATGCTGTTAAAAGCCGTTCAGCCAAGATGGCTAGCGCCATAATTTTATACAGAAAACAAAAATAGGTTAGAAAGAAGAAATGTTCTTCAGTATCTGGTTTTAGTCACACACACCATACATTCTCACACCTTCAGCTAAGCACATAGCAGGCAAAATATCCGGTTCGGACCAAACCATCTGTGACAATCATGGAACAGACTTAAAGCTAGTAGGTTTTTATTTTTCAAGCAAACCTGTCAGGTGGTTTATGCTACCCTGAAAACATGATATGATAGTGGGAGAGGAGCTGAGCTCTGTGATACATAAATGTATAGGATTTGGATTTCTGAATAAAAAACAGAGTAAATTCTAAAACAAAGTGAACATCCTACTTACCTCCCCCCCAGATATAATGATTGACAGTTTGCTCTGTACAGGTAAAGTTGACAATCATTATATGTGGGTGAGTAAGCAGGACTTGCACTGTCTCTTAAGGAGTCCTATTAGTATCTTCCTGCTCTAAATCATATAAACCTATACATCATCTCTCCCTCGATCATATCCTGCTCTCAGATAGGGTAGCGTAAACCACCTGGCAGTTTTATGCACAGAGTCCCCCGGTGACTAAGTGCTATTATACCAAACTTTGTCAGGTATCCCAACGTGGAAGATATGCATCTCTAGAGGCACGTCATGCAATCCGAAAAAAACACAAATCAAAAAACAAAATTACCTTTTATAAATCATCATAAATAACGTCACAAATATGATATATTGTTATGGCAATTCCTATGTCTATTACATGCTGACAGACACTAATATAATGTAAGTATAGTTTGTTTTTTTTCTAACATGCCATTTCAGCTAGCGTATAACCCTGCTTTATGTTAAGTCTAATTCTTGGCAAAAATGATAAACTCACTACACTAAGGAAGGTTTCGCAGTTTTGTTTTTTTAACTCTGAAATACACAACTCACAGATATGACGAACAAAACAATGTTTGTACAATAGCTGGACATAGAGGAGTCATGAAACAAGGGCAGGGAAATGATTACTTTTTTCCAAATAAAGTAGAGGGGGAAAAAAAACGAACTATGGAATCACTCAATGAGGAGGAAAAAAAATTAAGCCTCTTCAACAAAAACAATCTCAACCAGATTTTATAACATCTGAATTCTCTAAGGTATAGACTTCACTAATAAGAAACCGTATGTCACATCCAGCAGATTCAGTGACAGATCAGCTTTGCGGGATGGAACCTTATCGTGAAACGACTTTTTAGCTGGCCATTTTATTGAGGTTCAAAAGACTTATCTGAAGAAAACCATTACAACTCTACACTAAACCTATTTGCTATCAATTGAAAGAGAAAATTCTCATGTATACCTGTGCACTGACTAGTAAGGACTATGATCTCCTCTAGTCCATATAGAACACTTTACAGACCATAGAACAAATGGGTTTCTTTTATCAAAAATGTCCATCAAACTTTTCTGCACATTTCCACATTTATAGTATTATAGTAAAACAGGCTGTGATATACTTAAGGGTATGTTCACACGGCTTATTTTGCCGCGTATTGCGCGCTATGGATTACGCGTCGTCTCCCCGCGCGTACAATACGATCGTACGCGCCGCTGACAATGCAAGTCAATGAGGCCGGCTGGCCCTCCCGTGTATTGGAATCACACGCGCCGCAATAAGCCGTGTGAAGATACCCTAAGACAGTGTTTCTCAACTCCAGTCCTCAAGGCACACCAACAGGTCATGTTTTCAGGATCTCCCACAGAATGCACTGACAATAATGATATCACCTGTGGAGAAAGCACTTAATTGTATCACCTGTGTCAGGATCTCCCACAGAATGCACTGACAATAATGATATCACCTGTGCAGAATGCACTGACAATAATGATATCACCTGTGCAGAATGCACTGACAATAATGATATCACCTGTGGAGAATGCACTTAAAAGTATCACCTGTGTCAGGATCTCCCACAGAATGCTCTGACTATAATGATATCACCGGTGGAGAATGCACTTAATTGTATCACCTGTGTCAGGATCTCCCACAGAATGCACTGACAATAATGATATCACCTGTGCAGAATGCACTGACAATAATGATATCACCTGTGCAGAATGCACTGACAATAATGATATCACCTGTGCAGAATGCACTTAATTGTATCACCTGTGTCAGGATCTCCCACAGAATGCACTGACAATAATGATATCACCTGTGGAGAATGCACTTAATTGGATCACCTGTGTCAGGATCTCCCACAGAATGCACTGACAATAATGATATCACCTGTGCAGAATGCACTGACAATAATGATATCACCTGTGCAGAATGCACTGACCATAATGATATCACCTGTGCAGAATGCACTGACAATAATGATATCACCTGTGTCAGGATCTCCCACAGAATGCACTGACAATAATGATATCACCTGTGCAGAATGCACTGACCATAATGATATCACCTGTGTCAGGATCTCCAACAGAATGCACTGACAATAATGATATCACCTGTGCAGAATGCACTGACAATAATGATATCACCTGTGTCAGGATCTCCCATAGAATGCACTGACAATAATGATATCACCTGTGGAGAATGCACTTAATTGTATCACCTGTGTCAGGATCTCCCACAGAATGCACTGACAATAATGATATCACCTGTGCAGAATGCACTGACAATAATGATATCACCTGTGCAGAATGCACTGACCATAATGATATCACCTGTGCAGAATGCACTGACAATAATGATATCACCTGTGCAGAATGCACTGACAATAATGATATCACCTGTGCAGAATGCACTGACAATAATGATATCACCTGTGCAGAATGTACTGACCATAATGATATCACCTGTGCAGAATGCCCTGACCATAATGATATCACCTGTGCAGAATGCACTGACAATAATTATATCACCTGTGTCAGGATCTCCCATATAATGCACTGACAATAATATCACCTGTGCAGAATGCACTGACAATAATGATATCACCTGTGTCAGGATCTCCCACAGAATGCACTGACAATAATGATATCACCTGTGCAGAATGCACTGACAATAATGATATCACCTGTGCAGAATGCACTGACAATAATGATATCACCTGTGTCAGGATCTCCCACAGAATGCACTGACAATAATGATATCACCTGTGCAATCCTGAGGAAATCCTGAAAACTTGGCCTGTTGGTGGAGTTGAGAAACACTGCCCTAAGACCATGTTCACACGGCTTATTTTGAGGTGCTTTTGGACGACGTTTTCGGAGCGTTTCCTCGCCCAAAACGCCCCAAGTTCATTTAATTGATTCCTATGTAAAACCTCGCAGTTCACACACGACAAGGTTTTTACACACTTCTTTGGAAGTGCTGAAAAAGAAGTGTCCTGTCAATTCTTGAAGGGTGTTTTAGGCAAGTTTTAGGGGCGTTTTTTTTTGTCCTGGCTATTAATTTCTATGGGTGAAAACCTCGCCGAGAAACGCCTCTAAAACCTCTTCTGAAGAAGCGTTTCAGGCGAGGTTTTGGGAGCGGAAACGCTCTGAAAACCTCGTCCAAAACCACATCAAAATAAGCCGTGTGAACATACCCTAAGTGTCCAAAGCTGTGAATGTCTTTGTCCAGCCTTGAATCATCTTAACATATTCCACTCTGCAATAGCGAGGAGCCGCTTCACCGTGAGCAGGATGCACACTTGATTGCGACATTTCGAGGAAGACACTCCTCTTTTTCATGCTTGAAATGTGCAGAACAGTTTGATGGACATTTTTGATAAACGATCAAAGAAAAAAAAAAATTCTATGGTCTGTAAAGTGTTGTATATGGACTAAGGAGAGTTTGGAGGTAGCTCTATAACAGACTATATGCTGGTGGTTATACTGCTGAATACAAATTGAGCGGTCAGAACATTTGTTTGTAAGACTCCTCTAGCTCTTTACTTAAAAGGGGTGTTCCAGGCCCTTACATTGCTCGTTTGTCTGTTGTGGTATGAGTAGAAGAGAAACCCCATACCTCCCGGATGCTCCCGTTCATTCCCGGCTACCAGAGCGTTCAACCCAGAAGTAAGCAGTGACAAGTGCATCCAATCACAGGCCACAACGTCAGGTGCACGTGACCTCTGTGAACTGTGATTGGCTGCAGCTGTCAAGTTGATGAAGACCTTTCACTGCGGTGAATGGACCGGCGAGTGTCCAGGAGGTATGTGGTTTCTCTTCTATTTCTACTCATACAATGACAGACAAACTAGCAATGTTAGGGTCCAGAACACCCCTTTAACATCCAGCCCCACATCAAAGGATTGGATAATGCGAGTGTTCTTGAAGCATCTTCTTTATAGGTCTCATTAAAGGGGCTTTGCCACCAAGTGAGTTCCTTACCTCTTATCTGTTCAGGGGAGGAAATAAACAAAGCATGCTGAGTCATGAAGGGCTGCAGGGGTGAGAGGGAGGGGGTGAGCAGAGAGTGAGGAAGAAGGGAGCGTCTCTAAAGTTTACTCAAATAATAACATTACAACAGTGGATTCTCTATACAGCAGACAGCCTCATACACTACACTTTCTCCCCAGCCCCTTGCAAGCTCCTCCATGTTCCCTGTCATCAGATAAGAAGTGCAAACAGGAAAGCCCGGCCCTAATGTCTAATGTAAACTTTCAGGAAACTAAGGGGGACTGAGCAATGCTGTAGCTCTCAGAGGCTTCACTTTTTGTAATCACATATATTTAGAAAAGTAATTAAATACCCATTTTGGAGGATCCCACGTCAACATTACATCGTGGCAAAACCCCTTTAATACAACACCAGACAAAAGTTCCATAATCAACTCCTTGGACAATGCAGATTAGCTATTCATCACTGTCAATTTCATTCAATCATCCACCCTCCACGACTGCCTCTCGGTTTGGGTAGGAGAGAAGTGACGTGAATTACCAGCGGCGTATACGCGCCGCTGGCAATGAAACTCTATGGGCCGGCGAGGTGCCGACCCCCCCGCTCCTGCCCCCGTAAACGGTGTAATTGCAGGGCGTAATTACGCCCGGCAAATAAGCCGTGTGAACATAGCCTTACAGCTTGCCCCCACGGCACAGGTTTTCAGTCTCTTTTACAGACTGTTTTTGGATTTGAAAGCCGTCTGTAAACTGACTGTCAACCATCCCCATAGACTTCAGTAGAAAATCGGTGCAGCAGTCCCCACTGAATGTATTTTCTGCAAGACGTTTTTCACACCGCCGCTATAACGAAAAACTTAGAACATGTCCATTCTTCCACCTGGTTTTTTGGTGCAGATGTACATGTCAGTGGTGGAGCTGGACGGGGAATCCGCAAACCACGGGCAGAACCATCCCCTAAAACTACATACAAGATGTCAAAATACCGGCCGGATTCTTTTATCAGGATTTGGCCAGTATTTGCTCACTGCGGTGTTGAGGCATCCTTAGGCTAAGTCTACGCAGCAATGGTTTTTGGTAGGATTTGTAGTGCATTCAGAAAACGCTGAAAATCCTCCAGTACCCTGTGCTGTATATACAGCAATTAAAAAAACGTGCTGTAGTCTATACAGCACAGATTTTTTACGATCGGTTTTAAAATCTGCCGGATTTTAAAACTTTTTCGATAGTACGCCCGGATTTGCCGTCGGCCTTGTACATTGAATGTATGGGGCTGACGAAATATCCGAAAACCAGATTTTGGACGCCATTTTAACATATGATGTGTAGACTTAGCCCTATTTCTCTTGTCAGGTGCAAGATAAACTTGATGGAACAGAACCAAATCGCAACAAGTGTAAACAGAGCTGTAGTTATTACAGACTAAGGGTATGTTCACACGATGTACTGCGCCGCTTACTGTATGCGCCGCAGTACATTGTGTGTTTCGGCAGCTCACGCTAATATGTGCGTACTCCCGCGCTGCAGGGTGTGGGGTGGGCAGCCCCATTGGCACTCATTACTCGCGGCACGTATTGGCCGCAAGTAATTGACATGTCACTTATCTCCCCGCACGTACAAAGCGATCATATTGTACGAACGGGGAGAGAAGGCATAATCCATAGTTCTCTGTGAGAACTATGGATTACTGTAATTTTGGCGCGCATCTCGCCCATATTAGAGCGCAAATACGACGAGAGGGTATGTTCACATGGCGTAGATGCGCCCCAAAATTACAGTAATCCATAGCTCTCATATAGAACTATGGATTACGCCTCTTCTTCTCTCTCTCGTATTGTACACGTGGGGAGATAAGTGACATGTTACTTGCGGCGAATACGTGCCGCGAGTAATGAAGGTCAATGGGGCCGGTGGGCTGCCGTCCCCGCACTGTGGGAGTACGCGTGTATCAGCGCAAGCTCCCAAAAGACACGATGTACTGCGGCGCGTACTTTATGCGCCGCAGTACGTCGTGTGAACATACCCTTATGGTAAACCTTCATGGTTTACACAGCGTGTTGAATCCATGCTTACATACGTTTTTAGATTTGTGTTTGATTCTGTGTTTTGGACCCTAAACGGCCCCAAACATTCATCTAACAATGTGCAGTGTGATTTACATTACTTTCAATGTAAAACACGCATCGGTATTCAGATGAGTGATCGCCGATGCTTGTTTACTGGCGTCTTTCGGATCCGTTCAAAGAATTGACATGCCAGTTCTTGGTCCATAAGACGCAGCAGGAGCCCTATTTAAATCTATAGGGTGCGATCCTGCTGCAGCCAAACATGCAGCTGCACGTTGAATCCGATTGACACAGCGCTTTTGGATGCGATTTTTGGATCGAAAATGCCGTGTGAACATATCCTAACCCCCAATAGCACTTTTATCTTTGCTAGGGCCCCTCCATTAAAGGAGCTTAAGAGCCGTTCTCTATATTATGCAGTGAAGAGCTGTAACAACTAAATGAAATGGGGCTGGTTACATGCAGCAATTGATGTAGATGCAGCAACTGGGATCAATATGTTATTGCATACCAGACTATATTCCATAACATGCTCTTGTAGGATAATCTGACTCATTAAAATCATATGTGGTATATTCTGTGCAAAATACAATAGCATTAATTAATAAACATTAAGATAAATAACTAATAAAGGAACAGTTGGCAGCAGCAGCAGCAGTGCACAGCTTATTCTAGTGCACTGCCAGTGAGTACAGACAGGAAAACAATGCAAATCTTGTTCCAAAGGCTAATGGGAACATTTAGGTGGGGAAAAGCCCTCCCAGTCTTGTCTTCCATCTGAAAAACCTACATTTCTATGCAAAAATCCACAAGTTTGACAATAATGCATTATTACATTGGTGAAAAAAGTGACAGGTCCCTTCATCCCAGGTATCAATGACTTCCTGTATTCGTGACCATGCTGACTACACATGTAACACACACGGGAGTGGTGGTCACTGGTCCTTTTCCTGTGCAGCAATGAGGACCCAACTGTGATAAAAAGGAGGAACTGCAATGAAGTCCTGGTCATTGTACACACTAGGAAAACATGCAGGAAAGACTGGAACAAGAAAGGTGAAATACTAATGCAGGTATGCGACATACGGTAGGAGGGTTCCTTTTAAGTAATTACTACTGAAGAAAGACAACCCTATGACATATTTGCTGAAAAGTGAAATCAGGCAGTACTTTTAGAGGCTGAGTATATTTGATGGTGAGCTTTCGAGAGTTCTAGCTCCCTTCTTCAGACATGAACTAATACAAGAAGCTGAAAATCCACAGACTTTTTATACACAAAAGACATGGATCTTCAAAGGAGCTTAGGCCTTGTCCCCACGGCACGGGTTTTCACCCAGTTTTTCAGACGGTTTTCGGTTTTGAAAACCGTCTGCAAACTGGGTAAAAACTTTTAACACGGGCCTCTATGGAAAAACCGCGCAGCAGTCCCCACTGCACGCGTTTTCCTCCCAGCGGTTTTTTAGACCACCAGCGCTCTGAAAAACATTCTACATGTTAATTCTTCCACCCGGTTTTTGGGCGGCAGAAGAATATGTCTATGTGAAGGGGGGAGAGGGCTTTTCTCTGCTAATCGCGGAGAAAAGCCGCCCCCTGCGGCCGTGTGCACGGCATGAAAACAGGACAAATACCGGTCGGATAAACCAACCGGTATTTGTCCTGTGCCGTGTAAACGGCCCCTTAGGGCTTGTTCACACGGAGGTTTCACTCCGTGTTACAAGCGCTTTGCAGATCCGTCTTGGGGACCGGCAGAGCGGACCCAAAGACGGATCTAACAATGAGCAGTGACTTTAAGGCAGGGCTGTGGAGTCGGAGTCATGGAGTCGGTGGCTATTTTGCAGAAGTCGGAGTCGTCATACAATGGACCGACTCCGATTCCCATAATATATAATTAGTTGGTCCAGTTAGTTCGATGCAAAGAGCGAGAGGAATTGGGTCCAGCCGGTGCTACTGCTCCCATATCTTCAGCCTCATCATATGAGGAGTGTAATTGATGACATGGAGCAGGCAAAGCGCTGCCCAGGGGAAAAGATCCCGCTCCCATGGCAAACAGATTTCAGCAAAATTTTTCACCTGTTTTCAAAGAAGTAGAAGAGTTCAACCATTCATCAAAACTGACTGTGGCTGAAGCAATTCCTTAATACCCTGACATTGTTAGCGATGTTGCCTCTGTGGTCACCGCTTTGCCCCCAACCCAAGTTAGTGTAGAGAGGCTGTTCTCTAGCCTGGAAATAATGAGATCAGATGTGAGGTCATGTATGCAGGATCTGATGGAGGCAATACTATTTCTCAGAACAAATTCAGAGACTCCACAAATGTTCCTGCAGTGTTTTGCATATTTACAATTGTTTTGTGTTCTAAAGTCATATCCAATAAATATATTTTATACTGACAAGCAAAATGGTAACAATGGTTTGAACTTGTGACTTTCAGGCTCCATATCTCACCATCCACTACAGCTTTGTACATGAGGCTACAGAATACATGCAGTCATCTGACCCATATTATACATAAATTTGACTTGTAAGTATTTAGCATCTGCTTAGTTACAATTTTGCTCCTAAAAATCAAAGTGTTAATTTTTATTATTTTGTTAGTATTTGGGAAATCCACCTTTGGTATTCAATACGGCCTGAATCCTTCTGGACTCTGGATCAGATTCAAGCATATCTTGACCAAAATCTGATCCCAGGTCTCTTCTACACGTTCCTAATGTTGGTGCAAACTGGACTTGGATACAAATACAGCTTTTTCTTTAACTCTACCCACAAGTTATCAAAACATTGTTACCCTTTTGCTTGTCAGTGTCTGTTCTACCTAAATAGCTTGATTATTGTATCATAAGGTGATAAACAGCCTGATGTTACCATTTTACTACAGTAAAGTTATCACTTAAACATGCGCCGTGTATGAGGGAGTCAGGAGTCGGAGGTTTGGGAAATTGAGGAGTCGGAGTCGGGGCTTCGGCTTGCCGACTCCACAGCCCTGCTTTAAGGGCATGTCCCCACGGCACGGGATTGCGGTTTTGCAGACCGTCTGAAAAAACGGCCAAAAGAGCCTTCCCCCCCTCCCATTGAGAAGCACAGATTCCGTCCGAAAACCGGACGGAAGATTGTGTTTCTACAATGTTTTGCTGCTTGACCGCCGCTGGCAAAACCGCCGGATGGAAAACCCGTGCAGTGGGGACTGCTGCACGGGTTTTCCATAGAGCACAATTGTGCTCATTTTCGGCCGCTTTTTTCAGGCGGTCTGAAAAACCGCAAACCGGCTGAAAAACCGGCCGAAAACCCGTGCCGTGGGGACATGCCCTAACTGAAAGTACAGAAAAGTCACATGAGGGCACTAACGAGAGAATGGTCTTTATTTCTACACTCCAGAATGTAAAAAAAATTGCAGTCAAATGCTCCTTAGTAAGAGTGGACTGCAAAAGGTAAGAGGTCGCTTGCAGTTTATTGCTGTAGGCGCCTCTGACAATTTTATACAACTAAATAAATGGCCGCCCTTTGTTATGGAATGGAAAGCAGAATTTTATGAGACTGCTGATCTCTTTGGAGAACTTCTGGCATTTTGCACAAGAATAAGAAGTGGCTTCAAAGCAATTTCACGAACCGATACAAGTTTAAGACCTGATCGAACACTGATATGAACAAAACAGTGATGGCTAATTTCAAATCATTGTCTCAAACAATTCAGGTCACTTCCTGAATTTTTTTGGGGGGAGCAACATGAACAAAGTAGGCTACATAAATCACATTTTATACACCAGAAAGAATGTAAAAAACCAATTCTAGTGTGACCATTTTCTGGTATTAGGAAGAGAACTGGCTGAAACGTCAGTTTTCAAGATAATACTACCACTGGGGAAGAAGAAAAAAAAAACTGGTAAGCCTCATTCACACTTTCATATGAAAACATGGAGAGTATGGAATGTTTTTAGAAATGGCTCCTCACTAGATTATAGTTCTGTATTCTGTCATAAATTCTCCAGCTTTTGTTGTCCTATGACCAACAAATTGGGCATTATCTACCGTTTGGTAATACTGCTGATATGGATAATCAATACTTGCATGCAGAAATGCGAACAAGCCCTAAGAACAGAGGGTTGGACCTGTGGACTTGGCGCACAGACCAAATGTGACAATTCCTGTGACCAACAGTATTGATCCATGATCCTGCCGCCCAGTACGCCTGGAGCAATTATGTTGCCATAGAAATGTGTTGAACTTGTTGCATTACCTATAATGGCAATAATGCAGGATTTCCTTAAAATGCATTTTGTATTCCTAACAAAAGAGTGCAACCCTCCCTTGTGTCACTGGCCGACATGACCAACCATGCACTTTATCAACTGAGCTGTCACTGATAATATAGCTGTAGCAGAAAAATCGTGCACAATGTAAGAGCAAGAACTATCCAAGAGCCTAACAAACTTTTAGTGATATGGAAAATAGGATGTATGCAATATATTGAAAACAACTCAAAAAGTTAGGCACAAGCAGCAGATTACTGAGATCTGTCCACCCCTGCAATATACGCCATGTAATGTACATGTGAAAGTAGCACAAGCCCAGACCACGGTGTACGTGAAACTATCTGAATACTCAAACCACGTCACACAACACTTCCTCTTCAGACTACACCATCTGTATGACTGGGTTCTTCAGCATTAACAAGTACATACAGATCTCGGGCTTATACTAGACAACCTGTGCTAGGAACAGGAAAACCACCTGCACGTCCTACACCCCTTCTATGACCTCAAAGTGGCCATGATCATTGGAAAGGCATCAATAGACTAACAAGCCAAAGAGCTAGCTGCCGATAACACACTTCCAGATGGGGTGGCTACCTGGCTCCCACAGGCCACAATTCCTCTTCAGCCTGGCAGAAGGTAGAAATAACCCTCTGTACAAGTTTCTACTAAATTTGTTTGTCCTTCCGATGGCAAATCAAATAACCAACCACTAGATTTGCCCCTCCGATGGCAAGCAAGCCAACAAACGACCACTAGATTTGCCCCTCCGATGGCAAGCAAGCCAACAAACGACCACTTGATTTGACCCTCCGATGGCAAGCAAGCCAACAAACGACCACTAGATTTGCCCCACCGATGGCAAGCAAGCCAACAAACGACCACTAGCTGTGCCCCACCAACGGCAAGCAAGCCAACAAACGACCTCTAGTTTTGCCCCACCCTTGGCAAGCAAGCCAACAAACGACCACTAGATTTGCCCCTCCGATGGCAAGCAAGCCAACAAACGACCACTAGATTTGCCCCTCCGATGGCAAGCAAGCCAACAAACGACCACTAGATTTGCCCCTCCGATGGCAAGCAAGCCAACAAACGACCACTAGATTTGCCCCTCCGATGGCAAGCAAGCCAACAAACGACCATTAGATTTGCCCCTCCGATGGCAAGTAAAACAACCGCTATATTTGCCCCACCAATGGCAAGTAAAACAACCGCTATATTTGCCCCACCGAATGGCAAGTAAAACAACCGCTATATTTGCCCCACACAAGGGCAAGTAAAAAACCACTATATTTGCCCCACCGATGGCAAGAAAACACACCATAGATTTGCCCCACCGATGGCAAGTAAAACAACCACTATATTTGCCCCACCGATGGCAAGTAAAACAACCACGATATTTGCCCCACCGATGGCAAGTAAAACAACCACGATATTTGCCCCACCGAATGGCAAATAAAACTACCACTATATTTGCCCCACCGATGGCAAGTAAAACAACCACGATATTTGCCCACCGATGGCAAGTAAAACAACCACGATATTTGCCCACCGATGGCAAGTAAATAAACCACGATATTTGCCCCACCGATGGCAAGTAAAACAACCACGATATTTGCCCCACCGATGGCAAGTAAAACAACCACTATATTTGCCCCACCGATGGCAAGTAAAACAACCACGATATTTGCCCCACCGATGGCAAGTAAAACAACCACGATATTTGCCCCACCGATGGCAAGTAAAACAACCACGATATTTGCCCCACCGATAGCAAGTAAAACAACCACGATATTTGCCCCACCGATAGCAAGTAAAACAACCACGATATTTGCCCCATTGATGGCAAGTAAAACAACCACGATATTTGCCCCATTGATGGCAAGTAAAACAACCACGATATTTGCCTCATTGATGGCAAGTAAAACAAACCATTTTTATCTTTGTTTGCCTCTCTGATGGCAAATAAAATAATTAAAAAATAAAATCAACAGGCTCAGTGTTAACTACTCAAAGATATTAGCTTGGAGATGCCAGTGTCGTGTGAGGGGGAATACAATAGTACCATGGAGTCATGGGCTGAAGCATGTGACGAGGACAGGGCCTCATAAACTTCAAGCCAGAAGACAGCAAGGACTGAGAAACAGTAGACAGGAAACTTAGTGTGGGCCTCTGAAAGTAATCTATAGGTTCCCAAAGAGACCACACGAGATCAGAAGTGAATCTGGGATGCACTGACGTCATCCTATAGTAGCCGGGTCAACAGCACAGGCTACAAGGCAGGACTAGGACTACACACGAGTTCCCTTACTTTCTGATCCAGTGGACATGATCAAGCTGAACTTTCCAAGGCATAACATAAGCCTGAATATTAGCAGGTAGTGGCACAGTGGGTGAGAACCAGGCCACTACTGGCACAACTGGGCATGGACAAAGAGGAACTAAGTGCAAGAGCAATGACAGGGAGCTCTGGGGGATGGTGGGGCAGCAATGCATGGAGGGAGCTCCCCAGCAGCACATGTGGACAGGCCCTTACAGAAGGAGTCTTTCTTGCATGTTTACTATTTGCTCTTGGAATGTAAATAAGTGATTGTCCATAGAACACATCAAAGCGGCTCGTCTGCTGGAGGGCTGCTCCATAGAGGTGTATGTACAGCCCAGCACTCCCCCAGGGGATGACGGGAAGAGCACAGCCCTGTACAATAGAAGTAGAACCCTGCCACACACGTCTACAAAGAAGGTGGCCACAACATGGAGCACATTCCGCACCGGGCTAGTGTCGGGGCCTGCACAGGAAGCCCTGCGAGCCGGGGAAGCGTCCGGCCAGGCTCGTCCACATCCCATCGACTCAGCCGAGCACTTACGTCAAGATCTAGCAGCTTAATTCCACGTCCTGGCGTTAATTCGCGGCCCCCCCCGGCTGCTCCCGTAACAATAGAGGCCTCAAAACATGGGCAGGGGGAGGACCCTCCAGCGGAGACCGGCCCCTTTTCTAACACCCGTCTCCCCCCTTCCGGCGCGGTAACTGCACACAATATCGTGCTCTGGAGACAGCTCGGAGTCCGCGGCACCGTACCGTGCTAACGTTGACACAATACTCACGGGCGGAGCGGGAGGATGGAGTCGGATTGGGTCAGTGTCTCTCTCAGCCCCCGGAGCCGTCTCCCTACCGCTGCCTATCACTCCGACAACATGGCGGCGCACTGGGGGGACTTGGAGCCGCCGCGCTGCATCATGGGAGGAGGAGGGAGAACTGGGAGCTGTGTTACCTTGGTAACCCCGCGGCCTGCTGGGAAAGCAGGCCAGGCTAGTAGGAATCTATGGATTCTTTCATTGCTTCCATGTAGGTGATACTTTCTCACAGACGTCTTCATGTGCTCCAGTGAGATAAGCAGGGTCTACAGTTTATGTTACCAGAGTTAGCTTCGTATTATCATGGCTGGTGCTGGAGCAGCAGTCTCCTCTGCAGAGCTGTACTATCAGAGCTGCTTCTCCATACAGATAGGATAATGTAGACCTCTGGCAGATACCTCTCTTCACAAGCTGCTATTGAGTCTTTACTGCAGCAAAAGTTACATTGTAATGACCATGTTTTGTATCAAGTCCTGATAGTAGAATGTTGTACCATGTCAGCCATAGAAAGTAGTGGAAGGGTGAAGAAATCAGGCCATACCTTATAGAGGCTAATCGCCTGATTTCTTTATCAAGTCCTGTTGACACTGGGTGTTTGTCTTTGGAACATTTGTTTAATAAGGTCTACACCATTTTTTTTCCAAGGCTATGTTCACATGGGGTAATTTCAGCACGCATTTTGCCGGGTATTTGCGCTATAATACAGGCGACATGCACGCCGAAATTACGGTAATCCATAGTTCTTAGGCTATATTCACACGGCTTAAACTGGGACGTATTTCCCTGCGTACTGCACTAAATACGGGGCGAGATACGTCCCAGTCATTACGGTAATCCACAGTACTCATAGAGAACTATGGATTACATCTCCTTTCCCTGCTCGCACATTACGACGAGCGGGGAGAAAAGTGACATGTCGGTTACTAGCGGCGAATACGCGCAGCTAGTAATGAATGTCTATGGGGCTGCCGGGCCCTCCGCCCCGCTGAAGCTCGCGTGAGCTCCCGAACTCCGGCGTAATTGCGGGTAGTAATTATGCCCTGCAGTTACACCGTGTGAACATAGCCTTATAGAGAACTATGGATTACGCCTCCTCTCCCCGCTCGTACAATATGTATTGTATCGTATTGTACGCGCGGGGAGATAAGTGACATTTCAATTACTTGCGGCGAATACACGCCGCGAGTAATGAATGTCAATGGGGCCGGTGGGCTGCGCTGCGGGAATACGCGCATATTTGCACGACCGATTTTCTGTGGCACGTGCTGTACTCGCCACAGTACATCGTGTGAACATACCCTAAGGCCCCGTTCACACGACGGATTTGGCCGCAGGTTCCGACGCGGTTTCCTCGGCCAAATCGCGTCTAGTTTATTAACATGGTTTCCTATGGGAAACCGTGTTAATATTCACACTCCGCGCGTGTGAAGAACTCTCCTGTCAATTCCTGACAGCGAGTTCTCTGCGCAGCGGCCGCGCGGTGCTGCCGCGGGTGGTGCGCGTCTGGGACGCGGCTCGCGCCGCGGTTTGCCACCTGCTATTAATTTGCATGGGGGCAAACCCTCGGCGCAAGCCGTGCCCCAAACCATGCCCCTCCCACGTCGAGACCACCGCCTGCGCCGCAAACCCGCGTCGGGACGCGAGTTTGCGGCGCGATCCGACGAGGTTTTGGCCGCGGCCAAAACCGTTGTGTGAACGAGGCCTAAGAGTCATAACTTTTTTATTTTTCTGTCAGCCTAACTGTACAATGGCTTGTTTATTGCGGGACAATTTATATTTTTTTATGGTACCACTTGAAGGGGTTGTCTCACTATAAGGATTGCTTTTCATGTTAAAGATCTTGCAAAAAAAAGGGTCACTTTGCAATATATTTTCCACCTACATAGACATATGAAGGTTTTTATTTTGTCATTCAAATTACCATAGAATATACTGGGAAATGGCAGAAAAATTCTAAGTAGGGCAAAAAGTGAAAAAACATACTTGCGCCATGTTTGCAGGAGTTTTTTTTTTATGGCTTTCATTTTTCGGTAAAAATTATGTGTTAGGTTATGTTCACACGGCGTACTTTCGGCGCGCATTTTGCTGCGTATTTGCGCTCTAATATGCGTGCCGAAATTACGGTAATCCATAGTTCTCATAGAGAACTATGTATTACGCCTTCTCTCTCCGCTCGCACAATACAATCGTATTGTACGCACGGGGAGATAAGTGACATGAGTAATACATGTCTATGGAGCCAGCGGGATGCCCCCCCCCCCCGCGCCACGGGAGTACGCGCTTATCAGTGCGAGCTCCCGAGACACACGATGTACTGTGGCGCATACTGTATGCACCGCAGTACATCGTGTGAGCATACCCTTATCTGTATTCTACAGTTTGATACGCATCCGCCAATACCAAATGTAATGTTTCCGTTATGTTTTGGTACCGTAAAAATATTCCAAACATTTTCTATTTTTGAAATTTACGTGGCCGCGACAATTTGTGCGACCATTATCTTTCTTGTACTAACACACACGGACGTGAGTGAGGTGGCATCTTTTGCGAGCTGAAGTGTAGTTTTTATTGCTAGCAGTTTGGAATACATGGGACTTTTTTGATCACTTTTATTCCAATTTTTATAGGACATGAAATGCAATTTTGGCGTTTAAATTTTTTTTCTTCTACGATGTTCAGCGCACAGGATAAATTATGTTATATTTTAATAGATCGGACTTTTTCGGATGGGGGGAAACCAAATATGTGTAACTTTTATTATCTTATTTTTCTTACTTGTAGAATGGCAAAAGGGGGGTGATTTGAACTTATAATACTTTTTAATTTTAGACGGTCTGGTCCCAGTGGGATACCTTTGTAACCTTAAACAACTTGTGAATTGAAAGCCTAATATTCTAACCTGGGTTCTAGAATTGGAACAGATGGTGTTATATTTGATGTTAAATGTCTGAGGTAATTGACAAGTGTTTCCCCCCACCCCTAATGTGTCCTGTATGTATAGTTAATTTTAACTGAAGAGATTTATGCCAAAGATGTTATAATTACTAATGGAGTGCATAAGCTTATGTAAGTAAATACCAAAAATGGAACCCTCATGTTGGAGGCCAAATGTGAAAATACTGCAGCTTATTGCCTTGCATATATTGTTTGTTTTTCTGCGAAAACTCTTAATAAAAATTACAGTTGGAAAAAAAATACTTTTTACTTTTTTTTGACACTTTAAAATTTTTTTTTTCTTTCCTTTAACTTTGAGTAACCCTAGGGCGCTTCACCACTAGGGGGCGCGATTATTTCTACAGCCTAATGCATTAAGGTGTACAAAGATGGCGGTTTCCCTACTTCCTGGCTGGTGTTCGAAGGGGGGAAATCGAAAACATGGCAGTGATGGAAGCCTTCACAAGGCTTCCAGCTGCCATGTTCACCGATCGGGACTCAGCAATTTCACCACTGCGATTTCACCGCTGTGTGGCACCGTCTCTCATTGATTTAGACGCCGTGGCCATCTTGGCGTCTAAGAGGTTAAACAGCACGGGATGGCGCCAGCATCCTCCCACACTGTAACCACCGGGTTTTAGCTGCAATTAGCCACTAACACCTGGTGGCTTTGTAGTGGGAACACGCTGCGATCCTGCTATAAAGCCCCTTACTGGCGTCAGGACATATCAATACGTTCAATGTCAGTAAGGGGTTAATATATTAGGGAGCCCCCAAACATTTTTGTGTGATGAAATTGGGAAAAAAATAATGCACATCTCTTTGGGGGTAGAGGATAGGGAAGGAGGTGTCTTTATGGAGTTCATTAAACAGAATAAAGGACATGCTGTTCTTATTCTGCGGGGCACTGCAATTCCAGCGATATTCATTTCATATCATTAGCATTATGTTTTGTTACTTTTAAAAAAGGAGAGCTGTGCAGTGGCTCATTTTTTGCAGGACAAGGTCTAGTTTTTATTGTAGCAGGGGATCAAAAGTATACATGGACTCCAACTTTAAAAAAAAAAAAAAAAAATACATTAAAAATACAAAAATACATTGATATTGACAATAAGGAAAAGCCAAAAACAGTATCCAATCAATTTTACAACAGCAAATCCCTTCCAACCCATGGATGTCCTTGAATAAAGGGGCAGAACATACAAAAATGGTAATATATGGTTTTCTAAAATTCAACGCCTTATTGATCACTTTTTATTCCATTTTTTATGGAAGGCGGGATGACCAAAAAACACACAATTACGGCTTTGGGTATTTTTTTTTCCATTGTTTATGGATAAATGAGATGATGTATTGCATTAGATTTTACGGATGTGGCGATACCAATTGTGTTAATTTTTTTCCTTATTTTTTTCCTTCGGTAAATGAGAACAGGGAGGGTATTTGAATTTTTATCATTTTTTTTAAAAAATTTGAAATATTTTTTTTTCACAGTCATTTTTAGTCCCCCCAGGGGACTTAAGAATACGTCTATACTGCAGTATATTGTGATTTCATACGTCTATACTGCAGTATATTGTGATTTCATTCATCTCCTATTACATCCTAATGTAAATCACACTGTACATTGTTAGATGCGTATTTGGGTCCGAAACACGGATCCCAACACGCATCTAAGAAACGCTTATAGATAGGTATTCTCTACTGTAAAAGCAACAAGACTATGGCATTCACTGCGACAAAAGGTTGTGATGGTGGATTCATTAAACAAGTTTCATAAAGGCCTAGAGGCGTTTCTTGAATAATAAGTTATAGCTAATAGAGTCTTGAGATAGAATGTTGATCCTGGAATTTAGTCTGATATATTGAAGTCGGGAAGGTACCCAGTAGGGTTAAAGGTTGGACTCCGTGAGCCTGTGCCTTTTATCAACCTTATCAACTATGCAAATATGAACAAACACAGCAAAAAGAACAAAAGAACAAAAGTAAAAATCAAAGTCATGGTAGTTTGTGTGGTGCTGTGCTTTTCCAGTGGAAGCAGAATACTTATTAGGGCATATAGACATCAGGGAGATGTAAACGCCAAATTTCTTGCACATAATCTTAGTCTAGAATGCGCCTGATTTATAAACCCACTCTACAGCGGGTCATAAATCAGGCGCTTTCCAGTGCTTGTACGACATTTCTGGCTCAGGTACCACTTTGAAGGTGCTCTACCTGTTCCAGCTGTAATGCGCCTAGAAATGTCGTAGCGAAGCTATAAATCTATAGCTTCATACGGTTGTAATGCGCCCCGCCTCCCGAACACCCCCCGAAATCAGGCGCATTACAAAGTGCCGCTTGTGCTCTGTAATGCACCTGATTCTGGCGTACAGGAGGCATTTCAGTGAAGTGAACGAGACTACGCTGGATATAGGGCTAAAAAAACGACAGATATCTGGTGCAGCCCCGTTCATACATGCCTCCCCAAATGTGGAGTTCCCTGTTGTGTTATGGTTCAGCCAGGGCAGGGGGTAAACTCTTATGGTTTGTTCATATGTGTCTTTGCGGGGCGTATTTCGGTGCTTAATTGCGCTGCAAGATGCCTGAATTATGCCCCGCAACTACGGTAATTCATAGCTGTCATGAGAGCTATGATTACCTGCCATTTTCACCTATGCCCGGGAGAAAGAACTGACATGTCACTTCTTCTCGGCGCGCTGGGTAAAATGAATGTGAGTGGTGGCTGGCAGTCAGTGTTCTAGAATAATGCGCTGGCCAGTGCATACTTCTAAAACACCCTGCGTATTGTGGTGTGCACAGGTACACGCCGCAATACGCTGTGTGAACATACCCTTAGACACGGTGAGGGATCTGGCAAGACCTTCTTGTAGGAGTTATGAACAGAAAAGTAACAGTCCACACACAAGTCTTTCTCAAAAATACATCTGTGGTTTTATCCTTAATCATTATGTTGTCTTAGGGCGTGTCCCCACTGCACAGGACAAATATTTGTCCTGTGTTGCGGCCCTCCCCCTCCACATTGACTTGCACAGATTCCGGAAGGAAGAATGTGCATGTTCAATGTTTTGTGGCCGGATCGCGGGCGGAAAAAACCGCCTGACTGAAAACCCGTGCAGTGGGGATTGCTGCACGGGTTTTCCATAGAGCACCATTGTGCTCGTTTCCGGCCGTTTTTTCAGGCGGTCTGAAAAACTGCAAACCGGCTGAGAATCCGGCCAAAAACCCGTGCCGTGGGGACATGCCCTTAGGGTATGTTTGCATGGTGCAATTTTACACCTGTTTTGATGCGTATTTTGCGCATGCATGCCATGATATGATTTAAACAATGTTCTAAACACCTCTCGTTGATTCCAATGTAAAATACGTGCTGTCATTTACACGAAGGGTGGATTATATTTTCGGCATGTAAGTGCCGCTAACGACACTCCATACTTTGCGAAAAAATACGCTTTGAAATAGGCATATTTTGAAGCTCATTTGGAAGCATAAATTTACACTTCTAAATCACACCATGTGAGCATACCCTTAAAATTCTCAAACTCTGGCCTCTATATCCACGGAGAGGTTCTACCCATCCTACTGGTTACTTTCTACGGCTCTTACTTCTGGCTGTGGATCTATAACCGTCTCAGCCATTTAAAATTATTTGCCCCTGGCAGGAAGTGATAAAAGCGGAATCTTTGTGCACCCTATTGCATTGTTTATAAGTGATTGTGCCACCTTGTGGTGAAGCAGCCTAGGGGGATTCAAAGTAAAAAAAAAAAGTTTTAAAGTGTAAACAAAAATTAACAGTTCAAATCACCCCTCTTTTGACATTTTACAAATAAATAAAAAAATGTACAATTTTTTTACTAATAAATAATAAAAAAAGTTACACGTTTGGTATCACCACATCCGAAAAAAGTCAGATCTATTAAAATATAACATAATTTATCCCATACGCTGAACACCGTAGAACAGCAGTCCTCAAGGCCCACCAACAGGTCATGTTTTCTGGCTTTCCTTAGCATTGCACAGGTGATATAATTATTATCAGTGTGTTTTGTGGGAAAACATGACCTGTTGGTGGGCCTTGAGGATTGGAGTTGGGGAACACTGCCGTAGAAGAAAAAAAAATTCTGAACGCCAAAATTGTGGTTTTTTGGTCATTTCTGGTCCTCTAAAACTGGAATAAAAGTGATCACAAAAGTCGCATTTATCCCAAAATGGTACCAATAAAAAGTACACTTTAGGCCACAACAAGTTCACCCTCACTCAGGTGTGCAGGTGGAAGTGCAAAAAAGTTACTGGTCGCAGAAGGTGGCGCTGCCGCACAAATTTCAAAAATAGAAAATGTTTGGATTTTTTTTACGGTACTATAACATAATCACTCTTGCCCAAATTGTTATACCTTTTTGAAACTCTGCCTGTATGGGTTCCAATGGGAGACTTGAAGACTCTTCAGTCAACTCTGCTTAGGTTTCAGACATGTCTGCCCCTCACCTCCTGTCTCTTCCCCCCCCTCCTTGTAGATTGTAAGCCCTCGCGGGTAGGGTCCTCTCTCCCTCTGTCGTGCCAATTGTCATTATCCCTTATCACTGTACTCGTTTGACTTATGTAATGTATGTAACCCCCTCGAATGTACAGCGCCCTGGAATCAATGGCGCTTTAAAATAAATAATAATAATAATAATTTGGGCTCACAGTTGTGACGAATTCCTGTGTGGTCTTCTCTTTATGCCTACTCCATATGGTCCGAAATTGAGAAGCTTTGGTTAGCACCAGTTCATCCCAACTCCTTATTATATGGGCAACATCACATGTGCAAGTTAATAAAGTTCTTCTAGGCCCCATGGCCCTTACAAGGGAAATATGGAACAGATGTGCAAAGCGGTTCGGATTATGCTCTCCTTCTTCGGCTATGACTAGCTTTTTGTTTAAGCCCTCCATGCCAGAGGGTTTGAGCAACCCAGCTTTGAAACTTTGGTTTAGCAATGGGCTGTTCCGCTTTGCCGATATTGTGGATCACAGATCCAGACAAATTAAACCTTTCTCTGCTCCCCAGGCTGACTATGACTTACCTGCTAACTATCATTATTCCTATATGCAAATATCTCCTTATCTGACTAGTGTTTTACATTCTTCGATTGTGTCTGTCCCCACTCACTTTGAAAAGCTGTGCAGACGGAACACTTCTACAAGAGCTTTAATCTCTGATATTTATGCTATACTGTTGAGCCACCAAAACATTCATATATGACAAAATGGGAGGCAATGATGGGTAAAGAGAACACCTCACAGGAATGGGGGCTCATCTGGAAACGGGCTTCCCTAAAGTCTATGTGTACAACTTATAAAGAGAATATGTACAAAATTTTAATGTGCTGGTATCATACACCCTCCTTGTTGCACAAGCTTGATCCGTCCATTCTTGATAGATGTTGGCGATCTGATACGCAAGGGGGAAGTATCTACCATATTTTTTGAGAATGTCTGATAATCTTTTTGGTTAGCGGTTAAGTCTTTTATTAATGATCTATTAGGAATTTTACTGCCAATGGACCCACTCTGTCTTCTATTCAATGTGTTCCCCATCAAGTTTCAGAAACATTCGAATAAACTGATTCTTCATGTCCTCACGGCAGCACGCTGTTTAATCTCACTCCACTGGAAGCGCAGAGAAGCGCCCGAGATGACAGAAGTGCATGGACGCCTGAGAGATATTAGGAATATGGAATATCTAACAGCTTCCATTCATAATATGCTTGATCAATTCTCGCAGGTATGGTCAACTTGAGAAGTATATGTGATAACCAATAACCTTTGAGTCTTTATTTTGGTTGTGATCATTAGTCCTATATCTAAACTCCTGTATCTATTAAGTGTTCTCCTTTCCCCTTCCGTCTCTGTCTTGTGGTATATGTTGTAGTAAGCTTTAATACTTGGATTTTATGGATAGTCATTTTTTTTGGTGTGCTTTTCCAATCTGTATGTTGATATACCAGTCTATTGTAGATTGTGGATTATGCAACACCTCTCCTGTGGTTTCTTGTTCCATTTATGTCATGTTTATTTTGTTATTTTGAAAAAATTGAAAATAAAAACACAGTTTAAAAAAATAAAATAAAAAAGAAAGGCACCTTCTAGTATAGTATGTCAGTTGTGAATTAAAAATCTTGGGGCTAAGAAAAACTGCCTGTCTTTGTTATACATTTTCTACTTTGTGGGTATGTTTTCATTCCTTGATCCAATTATGTTTATATGTTTGCATATTCAATAGTTATGTATTTACACTTTGATTAATTTGGACTTTGGAATATTTACTTAACTTACTCTATATACATGGTTTTACAACTTGGGCAGCTATAATCTTGTTTCTGTTATTTTTATATATCATGCATTATTTGTCTTTTTAATATGTGTTCAATAAATTACCTTATTATTATCTTGGCTGTTTACCTCAGTATATAGGTAGTCAAATTAAAAAAACTTGTAGCTATTACCACACTTGCCTTAATAAGTTGTGCTGCAGAGGCACAACGCTCAGAACAGCATATACAATGAATGGGGTCAAACAGCTCTCCTGTTGCACTGCATATTTGACTACAGGCAGGAAATATAGCACTGAATGTGAGCGCTCTCCTCTATTAATCAACTGGATCACCAACCAAAAGCAAAGTAGCAAGTACTTCTTCCTGGATGATTTCCTGTTCCAAACCATTTCAGGTTTGGAACAGGAAATGTTGCTTCTTGGCTGCAGAGAAGGGAGGCAGAGAAGGAATAATAACTTGCCAGTTATTGAGCCTTTGATGCTATCTGCCCTGCAACAGGGCAGCAGCATGTTCTGTTTGAAAATTGATTCCAATTACACTGACTAATGCTACCTCTTTGGCATTATTCAGGGAGAAGTGTTTACTACTCTGATTTGGGCTGGTGTTCCAATTCATTGATCCTTTAGAGTGGTCATAAATTTTTTTCCAGTCACGATACATTTTTACTACAGCAGTACATGAACAGTTCACAAATTGTGCAGTTTCAGAAATACTCCCACCTTTGGCTTGAAAGCCAATCATCCCTTTTTGCAAGTCTGATAAATTGCCAAAAATGAGGGATACCAAAGCCAGCTCATGACAAGTGAATTCCTTCACGAGCTACACGCTGCCACCTTTGATATTAGAAGGTGGTCATAATAATGTGACTCAACTGTGTATATACAGTTCCAGAACCTAGTTCATTACATGTAGACAGCACCAGAAACAATTTAATTACATAAGTGCTGTACAGAATCGCGCTCAGATGTCAGTTTCAAAGTCAAGTTAATATTTCAATAAACAATTTGTATGATATGAAACCACAGCTTCCGGTATTGCATGGACAATGGTAACGGTATACTTGAGGTTGATGCATTACAATCTGGAATGGTATCACCCACCATCTCGGTTCACACTAGATGAGCAAATACAGTAGTGATCAGATACAATGAAAGGCAGAAAAAACGTGTATTTAGTGAAGTCAGGTGATGTATTATCTAATTGGAATTGTTCTCTTTTCTTTTCCATTCAGCCTAGATGACTTTTCCCATCCATGACTCATCTCTGCAGAGTTTTCTTCCTGAATGTCTTCAGCTCCTTCCTTTTGCAGCACATTTCCATCCTCTATATTTAGTGACAGATCCTCTATACTAAATGGCAGAATACTTTGGGAAACTCCAGTGACATCACTGTGCATAGACACTGACACTGGGACTTCACAGAGCAGAAATGCAGGGTGCTTGGAGGTAGGTATATGGAGGTGTTCATGGAAATATTAGTCCGATTTATTTAGTAATATTTTTTTAAAATTGCTTTTTATTGAAAGTACCTTAAAATACATTTTGAGGCCTACACTAGCCTCTTCATCAGATATGTACACTATTAATTTTGATTGATTTTAATATCATATAATAGATAATGTTGCTGTTTTATACATTATCTCAGTGTGATGGAGAACCCTGAGAAGCTCAGTTTAATTGAATCACTTTCAATTTTTTTCAATTATTAGTTCTATGCAGTCAGAATTTACCATCTGTCATTGATATATGTGAATCCACAAAAAACTTTTTGCCTTGTCTTTTACAGCTATTGGTGGTCTCTTGACTACTCACCATTGCTCCTCTCCACTGCTGCTTCTTTTTGCAGCATTCCTGTTTAGCCCCAGCCTCAGCATCCGGCATCTTGCCCATTGCCTACCTCCTTCTGCTGAGACCTCTGATGCTGTATAGAATGTATACACTGGCTCCTGGTCGCTTAAAGGCCCAATATATGCTAGAATTCTACTTCCCCATCCAATTTACTCCCAAACCTGAGATATGTCTTATTATCAAAGTCTGAGTAATGAGGTTTCTAGATTCCTGTTTGTGCATAGGTGTTCTTCAGTTCCATTTCCTTTGCTCTGGGCCTGGTTTGCTTCCTGACCTCAGATCAAACAGTATCTATTGAGAAAACATAGCAATGGTAACAGTGTATCACAGCTAAGCAGAATTTAGGAGTTATAAGGGTATGTTCACACGACATCTTTTAGACCGTATTTCGTGGCGTAATTGTGCTTCAATGTGCCCTGAAATATGGCCTGCAACTATGGTAATTCATTGCTCTCATACAGAGCTATGAATTACCTCGATCTTCACCGACGTGTGTTGAGCACCGGGTTAAAGATGTGACATGTCGGGAATAATAGAAGTGAATGCGCCCCCCCCTCCTACACACCTACACACCTACACACCTACACACCTACACACCTACACACACACACACACACACACACACACACTCTTTAGAAGTATAGGTACACGCAGCAAGATGCTGTATGAACATCCCCTAAAGCAAAAATGGCTATAATAAACCTATATTATACATTTGCATGTACAATGGGGCTGTCGTCCAGTTTGCCACATTATTCCCTCTTTCAGAAGCAAAAAGGGTTAAATGATGAGGATAGAGATCAGGTTTTTTAAAATAGTTTGTAATAGAGTTAAGAGTTAATATAAATAAAATTTACGTTTTAGTGTTTAATAGATAGAGAGAACTGATAGAGTTTAAGTTTGTCTATGGCAAAATAGTAAATATAGTCGTCCAGTTTGTACACCTCCATATAGAAACCACATAGAGGTCAGAAACCAGCTCAGGTATAACCTACAACACCACCATATAGAGACCACACAGTGGTCAGACACCACTCAGTAAACCTACAACACTGCCCATAAGATACCACAAGTGGTCTGACAACAGCTCCAGGTCACCATCACATTACAATATAAAAAATAACCCCTGAAATCAGGGACTCACCGAGACATCTTGACTGAGGATCGTTCTCTTCTCTCATGAGTCTTCTTTTTCCCTTTTCTTCTGCACCGTTCCACACCGCTATGATGACTTGTCCCGGCCACAACTCATCCCTGCAGAAATTACACACAAATATTTAAAATTTCCTCAATTTTCCAGCATTTCTTTTACCTATTTCCCACCACTGTACAAACTACCCAGGGGTGGGAGAGCGGGTACAAGCCCTATATCCAAGGGGTTGGAGGGTGCGGAGAGGCCCCAGTAACTAGATAGGCCCTATTTAGGTAGGTAGACTCTCGCTGGATAAGTTGGGGAGCCAGCCCAGACAGGCTGGTGGGTACCTAGGTAAATAGCCCCCCCGGTAGATAAAGCAGGGCCCCAGTTAGGAAAAGTAAAATTTGGCTACAGTTTAGGTTGGTGGAACCCCAGTTAGGTAGGCTGTAGGGAGGTGTCGGTGAGTCCCAGTTAGTTTTAGGCTGTAGGTAAGGGGGTTTCCCCCAGTAAGGTAAGCTGTAGTTTTAGGGGTCCCCTTTAATAAGGCTTGCAAGCAGTTTTGGGACCCCCTTTAGTAGTATACAGGCACTTAGGGCCTCCTTAGGTATATACAGGCAGTTAGGGGTCTCCTTTATGTAATTTTACAGGCAGTTAAAGGGGTCTCCTTTATGTTTCTAAAACAGTTAGGGGTCTCCTTTAGGTACTAACAGTTTGGGTCTCCCCTTTTGTAGTATACAGGTAGTTTAGGGGCCTCCTTTAGGTACTGTGCAGGAATCAGGGCCCCCCTTTAGCTACTGTGTAGGTAGTCAGAGCCCCCTAGTAAAATAGGTAGCCAGGGCCCCCTTTTTTTTTTTTTTTTTAACCATAAACTTTTTATTGGTCAGATATAAAGTAGTACAAAAAAGAGTAAAAGTATATGCATTGTAAGAAACCAAATTTTTAACTTTATCCCCAAAACTCAACCCAGCCCACCTCCCAAATCCATCTCCAGATTCAGAGCAGTAAATATCCATTACAATCACATAGGGAATGCATATTAAATAACATTCAGTTCTTGTCACAATAAAAAATTGTACCTGGCTGTCGGAAAGGCCTCCATCCACACAACTGCCATAGACACAGTCCCAGGAAACCTCTACACCGAGATCCCCAACCCCTCCCCGCCTAACTATGTTCGGTTTCAGCAAGACCAAAGTAATCCAGCCATTTAGCCCATATTTTATTATACTTAAGTTTGGCCTCCCTCTTATAATACACCCCCCCTCTCCCAGAGCAATCAGCCGGTTCACTTTATTAACAAATTCCTGTGCTGACGGAGGTTCTGCATCCAGCCACTTTGTCGCTATTAATTTCCTCGCCATAAATAAAAGTCTAGATATTGCGATTTTCTCAGCCTCTGAAACTTTAGTAGTCAGGGCCCCCTTTAGATAGCCAGGGCCCCCTTTGTAGAGAGGGCCCCCCTTGTAGTCAGGGCCCCCTTATATTGCCAGGGCCCCCCTTGTAGGTAGTCAGGGCCCCCCTTGTAGGTAGTCAGGGCCCCCTTGTAGGTAGTCAGGGCTCCCCTTGTAGGTAGCCAGGGCCCCCCTAGTAGGTGGCCAGGGCCCCCCTAGTAGGTAGCCAGGGGCCCCCTTGTAGCCAGGGCTCCCCCTGTAGGTAGTTTAAAAAAAACAAAACAACAACAACAAACAGCCACTTACCTGGCTCCCGCTCCCGGCTGCTCCGAGCTGCTGCCGGCTCCGTACTGCCGCCCTGCATAGGCGGCGCGGTGATGTGACGTCACCGCGTTGCCTACGATAGCAGTAGGGGCCGGCGCCTGGCAGAGTTAAGGTCTAACGCCTTCAGCCTGCCAGGGAGATCAGCAGAGCGCAGCGCTAGTGGCGCTGTGCTCCGTTGACACCGCGCAGCCCCGGGAGTCGGGGACATTAGTCCCCAACTCCCGGGCTGATCTCTGGGCGTTCGGGATGCAGGTCCCGGGCGTTCAGTGAATGGATGCACGGCCGGGCCCTGGGGAGCAGCGGCACTGCCTCCGGGGCCCACAGCGGTTCGGCGGGGCCCACCTGGGGATTCACCGATCCCCCAGCGGCCCAGTCCGAGCCTGCCTCTATCTGATTCCTTGCAGGTAGTGGCGATAGATTCTACCCCGTTGGTCAGAGGCAAGATTCAATATTGCACTCCTGAGTTTGAGATGCTGGTGGGATCTATGCACACTGAGAGATGTATTCTGTTTGTCATGAAGGGCTTACCGGCCGACATGGTGTTAGGGTTGCCCTGGCTTCAGAAGCACAACCCTGTGATTGACTGGAATTCTGGAGAATTGATTAGGTGGGGTAAGCAATGCAGTAATAAATGTCTTCCCATCATCTTTGGTAATGCAGAGATTGAGCAGATTCCTGCCTTTATTCACGACTTAGCTGTTGTGTTTTCCAAGACTCGGTCTGAGCAGTTACCCCCGCAAAGGCCATATGATTGTGCTATTGATCTATTGCCGGGGGCAAGATTTCCTAAAGGCAGGATATACAATCTGTCTGGTCCGGAGAGACTCGCCATGAAACCGTATATTGCAGAGAGTCTACAGAAGGCTCATATCCGGCCTTCGGTGTCCCCTATGGGGGCGGGGTTCTTTTTTGTGAAGAAAAAAGATGGTTGTCTCCGTGCTTGCATTGATTACCGGGAACTGAATAAGGTAACTGTTAAGAACCAATACCCCTTACCTTTGATTCCCGACCTGTTCAATCAAATTCAGGGGGCAAAGTGGTTCTCCAAACTGGATCTGAGAGGGACTTACAACCTTTTTCGGATCAAGGAGGGGGATGAATGGAAGACTGCATTTAATACGGCTGAGGGCCATTTTGAATATTTGGTTATGCCCTTTGGGTTGTGTAATGCTCCCGCGGTCTTCCAGAACCTTGTAAATGATGTTTTCGAGATCTCATTGGTCGAAGTATGGTTGTTTATCTGGATGACATCTTAATTTATTTGCAGGATTGGTTTTCTCACGTTAAACACGTACGGCAAGTTTTGCAGATTTTAAGGGTAAATCATTTGTTTGCCAAACTTGAGAAATGTTTTTCGGGGTTCAAGAGATACCATTCCTGGGATATATTTTGACTCCGAACTCATTCCGTTTGGATCCTGGAAAGGTCCAGGCAATTCTCGATTGGGTTCGGCCTTCCTCCCTGAAAGCCTTACAGCGGTTCTTAGGCTTTGCCAATTATTATCGAAAATTTATTCGTAATTTTTCTGTTCTTGCCCGGCCATTAACAGATATGACTAAAAAGGGGGTTAATGTCAGTAACTGGCAACCGGAGGCCTTAGAGGCTTTTGAAAAACTCAAGCAGTGTTTTGTCGCAGCCCCAGTGTTGGTTCAAGCTGATCATCCCAAACCCTTTGTCGTTGAGGTAGACGCTTCGGAGTTTGGGGCGGGGCAGTGCTATCTCAGGGATCGGCTGCCTTGACTAATCTCCGGCCATATGCCTTCTTTTCCCTTAAATTCTCCTCTGCCGAGAGGAATTATGGCTTTGGGAACTGAGAATTGTTGGTAATTAAATGGGCTTTCGAGGAATGGCACCATTTCCTCGAGGGTGCCCAGCACCAAGTCACGGTCCTAACCGATCATAAGAACCTTACCTTTTTAGAGAGTGATAAAAGGTTGAACCCTCGTCAAGCATGTTGGGCATTGTTCTTTACTCGATTTAACTTTGTACAGACCTGGCTCTAAGAATGTTAAGGCGGACGCGTTGTCTAGAAGTTTCTGTGCCAGTCACTCACCTCAGGATGATCCAGTACCCATTTTACCTAAAGAAATGGTCCTCTCTGTCATCTCCCTTGACTTAGCCACAGAGATCAAGACACACCAGGATATGAGACCTGTGGATTGTCCTGTTTCTAAGGTCTTTGTTCCCACTCAGTTTCGGTTACGACTATTAAAAGAATTACATGATTCAGTGCTATTTGGACATCCCGGAGTGTCTGGCACAAAGAGACTCATTTCCCGAAATTACTGGTGGCCGTCATTGTCCCGTGATGTGGGGGCCTATGTAACAGCCCTCCTGGTGAACTTTGTCCTCTTCCTATACCAGATCGACCCTGGACTCACATTTCCATGGATTTTATGACCGATCTGCCCGTCTCTGAGGGAAAGACGGTCATTTTGGTGGTAGCGGATCGTTTTAGTAAGATGTGCCACTTGATCCCGGTAAAAGTGTTACCGTCATCTAAAAAGCTTGCAGAACTTTTCATCAGACATATCGTTAAACTGCATGGGCTACCTGAAAATATTGTGTCTGATAGAGGAGTTCAATTTGTTTCTTGTTTCTGGAGAGCTCTCTATAAGGCTCTGGGTATCACCCTGTCCTTCTCATCTGCTTTCCACCCAGAGACTAATAGGCAGACGGAGAGGGTGAATCAAACTGTTACACAAAAACTCAGGTGTTTTGTCTCCGACCACAGGAGACTGGGTGAAATACTTACCGTTGGTGGAATTCACTATTAATAACCAGGATAGTTGTTCATCTGGTGTTTTTCTGTAATTATGGCTTCCATCCTAGACATGCATGATTGTCCGGAGCTAATTCTGATCATAGTGGGGTGGATGTCATCGTTAACGATCTGTGCACAGTCTGGGCCCAAGTTCAGAAGAACTTGGTGAACGGCCAGAACATCCAGAAAGGAAAATGGGATAAGAGGTGCCTTTGTACTGGAGGATTTAAGGTCGGGGATAAGGTTTGGCTGTCTACCCTGAATCTTCGTTTAAAGGTCCCCTCTGGTAAGCTTGCGCCTTGCTTTGTAGGTCCTTATGTCATTTTGGAGGTGATTAATCCAGTGGCCTACCATCTTAAATTACCCTTTGGATTCCGGATACATAATGTATTTCACCGGTCGCTCCTGAAGAGATACGTTCCATCCGCTATCCCACCTGCTAAACCTCCTCCTCCCATTAGAATTAAGGGGGAGTTAGAGTACGAGGTGGCCCGAATCATTGACTCTCGCAGAGTACACAGAGTACTGCAATACCTGGTCCATTGGAAGGGTTATGGTCCTGAGGAGAGGTCGTGGGTTCCTGCTAACTCGATTCATGCTGATTCCCTCATCAAGGAATTCCACGACGCTCATCCAGAGAGACCCGGACCAGGTAAGGGTCCAGTGGCCCCTCCTAAAAGGGGAGGTACTGTCTGGGCAGTCTCCCACCTGTTTAGCACAACAACCTGCGAGGGTTAATAGGTCTAGCCTGGGACCACACCCTGGGAGAGTTTCTGCTCCTGAGCCAGGAGTGACAGCTCTCAGGACCAATCGGAGGGCCCGGATGCCGCACCAATCAACTGCGGAGGCGGTGTCCAGGCAGACCTCTTAAACCTCCTCATTCCCTCCAGGCTTTGCCTGACAAAGGTGTTCCCTTGCTGTTTCCTGTTATTAATGTTTGCTGTTGTTCTCCTGGATTTCTGACCCCGGCTTGTCTCTTGACCTCGCTTGTTGCCTCTGATTTTGTACTGCGCTCCTGACCGTGTTTGGACCCCGGCTTGTTTCTGACTATTCTTCTGGCTTACGTTTTTGGCATCTATGTTCCCGTACGTTTAGAGACCCTGACTGTTTGACCTTGTGTTTTCCCTGACGGCCCTGCACTTAGCAGCGTAGGGGCTGTTGTCCAGTTGGGGTCTGCCGCCTAGGGCAGCACGCCAAGTAGGTAAGGACAGTGGGCTGGGTGGCAGTCAGGGCCCACTGCACCTCCCTTGACGTGACACATCAATTCAATACATCACCAAGGGTCAGCGGATTAGAGTGTTTTGGTTCACTCTAATCCTCTGACCCTTGGTGATATATTGAATTGATGTTTTTGTATTTATTTATGTGATGTTTTAATACTGTTATCACATATGTGATGCACAGCATTATGTTTCAGTGGGATTAGTTGGGTATATATCTTTTATTTGGGTGTGATTTTGTCTGTTACTGTTATATATCTTTTTATTGTTTATAATAAGATCTAATAAAGTATTGTTTTTACATTTCTATACTATTATATTGGATACAATTTCTTTTGGTATTCTTTTTTTTTTTTTTATTCAAATTCAAAATCCAGTCTTTATTAAAACAGGAAAGAGAACCAGATGGTAGATTCCAATATGCATTAAATACATTCAACTCAGAAAGGTGCATAGGTAATACGGTTCCCCGGGTGCTTAAAAGTAAGTTTCTGGCAGTCACAAAAGACTGAATCCTCAGGGGAAAAACATTGCAGGTCTGGTATACGGATGACAGACTTAAAAAACGGTAGGAACAGACAGCCAGGATTAGAAAGGGTGCTCCCAGCAGTCAAGAATGCAGAAAAAAGCATAGAGTGGTAACAGCTAGAATGGAGGTGCTCATATAACGTCGCTGTTTCTCCTCACTCTCCGTTGAGGGGGAATAAAGCAGAGCCATAGTCGGGAGGGGGAGAGGAAGGAGGGGAGTAAGGCTGGGGTGATATTATGGCCCAGTCTAGGATTACAAGGGCCCCCAATTACTTCGGGCCCTTTCAAATACAGGGTCATAATAAAAAACCTCCACCAATCCACTGATGACTTTGGGGGACTCAGAGGAGGGCTGACCTGGAGTGACCATCAAACCTTAACAACAAACATAGGGTAAAAGTAGGAATCAGCCATCGGATCAGGGGGCCCCCGTCGCTCACTCGAAATACAGATCGGCCCACACTAAGCGGAAATTTGCACAGGCTAGCGAAACTGGCATAGTGGTCTGACTCGCAGAATTTGAGCCAGTCATCCCATACCTTATAAGAACATCACCCCGGGTCACCCATCACTCACAAATCTCCTCCCATCTGCAGGTTCTGTGCACTCTCGAACCAGTCCGTTATGGAAGGAGGAGTTGCAGATCTCCATAGCCTAGGGATAACGGCCTTAGCTGCGTTCAACAGGAAGACGACTAGTCTACCTTTGATGGAGCGGGGCGAGTCTTGAAGTAGCATAAAGAGTAGGACAGTGGGATCATTAGCCAATTTAACACCCGATTATCAAGTCAATTATGTGGATAACCCAAACCCCCAGAAAGGTTAAAGGGGAGGGACATTTCCACCAAATGTGCGCATCGTCCCCCTCCTCCCTATGGCATCTCCAACACTGATTTGAAACCGAGGGGTATATAGTGTGCAGCAGCGAGGGGACTCTATACCACCTTGCGATGAGCTTATAATTTAGCTCTTGGACTCTTACTGAGACTGAGGTTCTGCGAGCCAAAGATAGTTCTTGGCCCACTCGTCCTCAGAGACTCCCTGGAGATTTCCCTCTCCCACGCTAGTTGAAAGTTGAGCTTAGATGATGTCCCCGTCTGTGTCAGCAAACAGTAAATCCTGGACAGCAAGTGGGTGGTGAATGGGGTTCGTACACACCACTTTTCAAAGGTAGAAAGGGCTCTAGTGAGAGCAAAGGATCCCTGATAAGCCGAGCACAGACTGAGGAGCTGATAGTAATGTAATCTCGAGAGTCTGGGACATCCGAACTCAGCCCTCAAAGCAGGGTACGTTTTGATCGTCTCACCACAATATATGTCCTTGAAAGTCCCAAATCCTCTCTCTCCTCCCAACCCCAGTCCCACGGAGCTAAGCGTTTCTGGTATCCCAGGGTTACCAGTGAGCGGGGTAAGAGGACCTCCTGGCTTCAGGATAGGCGAGAGGAGGGAAAGATCTCAGAATTCGTACAGATTTCCCTGCGTGATAAGGGGGAGGAGTATCAACCGCTTTTGGGTTAGCCACAGGGGGGGCAGCCAGGGATTGCCGCTGTCGGGACCCGTAAAGTTCGGTTTCAATTTGTACCCAGGACTTAGAGTGGGATTATGAAAGCTGTCTAACACCCTGACTGTTTGATGCCGCTAAATAATAGGTCTGTAAGTTCGGGATTGAGAGTCCCCCCCTCCGCTTTAGGTTTCATCAGGATGGATCTAGAGATCCTTGGGTGCTTGTGTGCCCAAACAAACTGCATGATCAGGCTCTGTAATGAGCGGAGGAACGACCTAGATAGGAGAACCGGTATGGCCCTGGAAAAGGTACAGCAACCTGGGGAGAATGTTCATCTTGACTATGTTGATTCGCCCCATCCAGGAGAAGTCCTTATTGTTCCACCTGGAGAGGTCGACTCGCATTGAGTTGACAAGGGGTGGGAAGTTGAGATCAAATGTTTTGTCTAAGTTTGCAGGGATATTGATCCCCAGATATATAATATGCGAGGGAGCACAGGCAAAGGAGTAATTGTCCTGCAGTTGGGCCACTTCCTCAGGAGGGAGGGAGACATTCAAGGCCATACTTTTGGTCATGTTCACCTTGTGGTTACTAAATGACCCAAAGGCGCGTAGGACCTGAAGAATGGAGGGGAGCGAAACGTGAGGCTCCGTCACATACAGTAACAGATCTCTGCAAAGGCTGAGCATTTCACATAGGACCTGCCACACTTTTATCCCATGGATAGACTCGGTCATACGGATGTCCTGAAGTAGGTTTTTCCATGACTGGGGCGTACAGGAGGGGAAAGGGGGCATCCCTGCCTGGTACCATTACGTATAGAGAACGGGGCAGAGAGCGTGCCGTTTACTCGAACCTGCGCTTGAGGGTGACTGTAAAGAGCGAGAATCTTATCGTGGAGGATCGGGCCTATACCCATAACGGAGAGGACCCCCGAGAGAAAAGACCAGTCCACTCGATCGAAGGCCTTTTCCGCGTCCAGGGAGAGTAACATGCAAGGGAGCCCTGATCTTCGAGCATGATTAATCAATGTGAAAGTTTTGAGAGTGTTATCTCTCGCTTCTCCTCGTGGGATGAAGCCCACTTGATCAAATGTAAAAGGTCACTTAATAGGGGTTCAGTCGCAGTGCAATAAGTTTGGCAAATATTTTTACGTCGGTATTAATTAAGGAGATTGGGCGATAGTTCTGACACAGGGCAGGATCTTTCCCTTCTTTAGGGATGACTGTGATGTGGGCTTTGAGAGGCCCGGGGACAAAAGGGGAGGAAGGGATACCAAATTTTGAAGTTAAGCAAAATGGGGGGGTTAGATCCTCCCGTAAGACTTTAAAGATCTTCGCCGTGAAGCCGTCTGGTCCTGGGCTTTTACCCGTCGGAGTGAGTCGTTTCTGCCTGGTAGCTCCTGATGAGTAAAAGGAGTTTCCAGAGAGTTGGGCGACTTCGGGTGATAGGGTCGGGTTGGGGCCCTTTTACGCTTTAGATAATCCTGAAGTGCTGAGGGGGATTCCGCCCCGCCAGGTCCCGGAGTCGACCTAGGAAGATTGTAAAGGTTCAAGGAGTATTCTTGGAATACTGTTAAAATATCTTCGGTCAGGTGTACCAATTTCCCTTCTGTCGTTTTAATCTGGGGGACAAACAGGGATTTCCCTTTTTCCCTTAGCGCCCGCCAAATATCTACCTGGGTTGTTGCTCCATTCGTAAAAGCCTGCCTCACGCACCTGCCGAACCGCTTATTTTACGCTCCATTAGCGCCAGAACTGCATGGGGAAGCTTCAGCAGGATTCTTAGGTCAGACTCAGAGCCCGAGGCCTTATGAACATCTCGGCAGTGTGGGGGCTCAGCTTTTAACATATGGAGCTTGCCCCCGCTTTGCGTTTGGAGTCGTGCACCATGCTTTATCAATACCCCACCCATGACGCACTTCAACGCCTCCCACCGCGTCTGGGGAGAGGTTGGGTCGCCCCTATGATAATCCTGGAAGTCAGAATAGAGACTGGAGTTCTTTTTACACATAGCGCGTCCTGCAAGAGGGGGTTTGTTGCCCTTTCCCAAACAAAATGGGGGGCGCTTGAAGTGCGGCAGGGCCAGGTCCCCAATGTACGGGGCGTGATCAGAATGGAGCATAACATCTATTTTGGTGTTGGTTACTAGTGGGAGGGGGGATGTTGGTGAAAATATAGTCAATACGACTATACAATGATGGGGTTCGAGAAAAAAGTATAATCTCTCTCACCAGGGTGCATAATCGCCAGACATCTGAGAGCTGCATATTATGCAATAGTCCCCTTAAATCTATTAAGCACTCCCGGGGGGGAACGGAAGATCGTCCGCTCGAAGTATCGAGAATGGGGTGCAGGCTAAGTTGAAATCCCCACCCGAGTACTATCTGCCCTTTGGGGGAAGCATGTTAGCTCATCTAACACCCTGGGGAGAAAGGAGATCTGCCCCCTATTAGGAACGTAGATATTTTCAATGGTATACAAGTGACCCTGAAAGCTGCACTTTAAGAAAATCGCTCTAGCGTCCTTATCCACATAGGTGTCCAGCACCTGAAGGGGGAGGGGATCTATGCACTAATAAAGCCCCCTCCCTTTGTCTTCTGATCTGAATTAACCGCTATGGTACCAGGCAGGTAATATTTGTTTGAAGAAGCCGCTCCTGGGCTTTTTAGCAGATGTGTTTTTTTGCAAGCATATGAAATGGGGGTTTTAAACCTGTGGAGATGGTAAAAGAGCTTTGACCGTTTTCAGGCAAGTTTATCCCTTAACGTTTAGGGACGTTACCCTCAGAGTATGCTTCATACAACCAGGTAACGCACAGCAAGAGGCCTTTGGGCCGATAACGAGGAGCGACAGAGGGGCCGACCCCGACGGCTGGGGGAGCTGACAAAAAAAACGGGGACAAACTAAATAACACAGCCAACAAAGTCCAAAATGGCCCCAAAAAATGAGAGGGGAACCAAGGCGCAACCTCACAGCTGCTATAGACCACATTTTAAGCTGATCAGACAGGAGCAACATAGCTCTTGGGGGTCCACGTGGCCGCCCGCGAGGGTGGTCCACAAAAGGGTGAGGGGAAAACTCATATCCCTGAGGCTCCAAGTGGCAGGAGTGATCACCTGGGTAGTTAGGGATGTCAAGCCGACTGTAAACAATCTACAAGTAGGTACAGTACACACCATCAGTGCCTAACATCCTGACATAAAGTAGCCTATCAGAAAGAAGAACAGATGGAGTAGGTGCGTCAGAAGAGAGAAGGGTGGGAAAGAGCAAAAGACACAGTACTGTCCATTGATCACCCGATGAGTAAACTCACGTGTCCCAGATCACGATTCAACGATGAGGGTCCGAAGGGTCATTGGGGGCAGACGGGCTCTTCTCCTCCTGTTCGGCCGCTGGGACTTCGGTGAGGCGAGGGAAGAGGGTCGGCGGGTTGGTCGTTGATTGCTCGAAGGCGGTCAGAGAGCAGTCGGATCGATAGCGGTATGCCATTCAGGAAAGGTCCACTCGCGGCAAACCCCAAGCAGTGAGAAAATTCGGAAGTCCAGAAGTGACCGGAAAGTTATTGTGGGAATCGCCTTGTTTCCCCCTGCAGGGCGAAGGGGAAGCCCAACGGTACTGTATGTTGCATTCTTGAGGACCGAGAGCAGAGGCCGGAGGGCAGCTCTCATTCTTAGGGTCCGCCTGGACAGATCTGGAAAAGTCCAACTGGCGTGTCTTTGTAGCGAACAGTCCCCAGGAGTCGGGCCTTCCTCAGAATTTCCTCTTTGAGATTGTAGTGGTGTATCCTACAAATGACATCTCTGGGGTTAGAAGGGTCTTGACTCTGAGGGCGAAGTGCTCTATGAGCTCTATCAAACTCAATGAAGGTATCAAGCGGTCGGCCCAGCACATGGTTGAATAATTTCGTAAGATGAAGGGTCAGTTCGGAAGTGCGTACTGTTCGGGGAGGCCTCGCAGCCTGATGTTATTGCGGCGGCTGCGGTTCTCCAGGTCGTCAAATTGAGTAACCAGCTGGTTATGGCGTGCGATCTGGTCGGTCATTTCGGCTTGAAGGCTTGTTATTGCAAATAAAAGGATGAGGATTGTGCGTGCTCCCAAATTGCTGACCATTCTTTTTGCAGCCCTCCACCGCTTTTCTGGACTGGTTGGAGTTCTTGACGCCAAGCTTGCCGCAGATCCTGGCTTATTGCAATATTTCCGCTTTTGATGGAAAGAAGAGAGGCAAGGCTTGCAGCTCTGGATGCGAAAGATAGGACCTGGAACGCCGCGTCCGGAAGGCAGGTTGATGGGCCTTGACTCAGCTACTTTACCACGTAGAGAAGTTCCTGCGACGCAAGGGGGGCATGTCAGAGGTGGGTCGAGGGCTGCTGACCCCCGTTGGAGACCCCGGTTGGAAAGACCAGAAGCCTCCTGTACTGTGGACAGGCGTTTATTGCCTAGTCTCTCTCTGGATTCTTCCTCCAAGGGCAAACGGTAAGGGCTGGTGCTTGATAACCCCATCATAGGAGATCTCGTGTCCCTCAGATGCTCGAGTTCAGAATTGGACACGATAAGATGGCGCATATCGCCCACCGGGAGAAGCTGGGTGTGAGATGTCTGCGCTGGAACGGTAGCTCCTTTGTGGCGTGCCACAAGCAAGTTGGCTCCGGTCTGAGGAGTAACCCTAGCCGCCTCCAGGTGTTGTAGTGGGGGCAGTGTACTGGGGCAAGAATGACTAATAGCTGTGGTGAAGAGGAGCGGTCTCTTCTCCACCGTGGCCTGGTACAGAGTCTCCCCATTAGAGGTTTTCTGAGAAGGGGTCTGCTGCAGGGTGTTACCCCTTGCCACACTTTGTACAAATTTCAAAGGGTTTCATCAGGCTCCATATTGTTCTGGCTGATCCCCAGGGTGCCTTCAGTCGCCAGTTCCATGGAGTCATCCACATTGGGGTCAGGGCTAATTGGTCGAATGGCCATATCAGCATAGCTTTCTGGCACCCACAGTGCCTTGTCCCCGTATAGAGCTCTTTAAACTGGTACTGAGAGTCCATCATTTGGCCACAGTTGGTAATATGGTTCTCTCTTACTAGGGCCTGCTCTCCCTGGACGGTGTAGCTCGGGGGCTGTAATGGCGCCTGCAGCGTTGCGTGGCTGCCTAAGATGGCGGGAGTACCCTGCGGGGCTTGCGGCGGGCACAGGCTGCGCTCGGTGCACTGCAGCTTCAGGGGGGGAGAGAGGTCCGGGAACCGGGCTACAGCGGGCGGCAGACAGAGGACCTCTGGGGTACGTCGGCGCTGAGCCGCAGAGGAGTCACACAGTACCTGTTCTGCCCGTATGGGGCCGTGATCCGGGGTGACCGGGCCCCCGTCTCGTTGGCCCGTGGAAGTCGCTTCTGCAGCCGGAGCGGGGGGTCGGCAGCGCTGGGGCTGACGGAGACCTCCGTTGTCGCGATGCAGGTGAGTCACCAAAGTAACCCGGCCGGGCTGGCGCGCTGCGAGCGCTCGATGGTGAGGCTGAAGCAGGGGAAGATGGCGCCGAGGCGGGAGAGGTGCGAGGAGGCAGGCCGTCTCCTTCCATGTCCTGCAGCGCATAAAGAAGTTTTGGATATGGGAATTTCTCCCATGGAGGCAGCCTTAGTAAGCTTAGGAGCCTTTTTCACCCTTCTGGGGCTCAATTTTCCCACGCGATTTTCAGGCTTTCAATAGTGTCCTGCCAGGAGCTCAGCCTCTGTGCGTCCGTACCCTTCACATGGCAAGCCACGCCCCCCTCTTTTGGTATTCTTTGTATTTATGGTATCCATTCTATTTGATTGGCCCTTGTATTTATAAGGTTTACCAATTAGATAATAAGCAAATACATAAAACCCAAAAAACAATTTAAAAAGACCAGAAGATACAAAGCAAAGACCCTATTTATCTGCAAGATCTCCAACAACAAGGTGAAGTATTGGGGGGTAGATTTAATACAAATTCCCAATTGTCATGTAAAACCATCTGGTTAAGAATTCTTTACCTATATCCTCTATTTTTCAGTTTAAAATATTGGTAGTTTTTATTTAGCAACACCCTTATCAAAAATGTTTTCCCCCGGCTT